>SJYA01001171.1:1356068-1375773 GCA_006410615.1 Neotragus moschatus | reverse complement strand
CCCCCCCCCCCCCCCCCCCCCGCCCCCGCCACCTTTTGTTCATGACTCTCAGCTCAACTGAGAGATGTGATCTAAATTTAAAGGCTTAGCATCACCCTCACCTGCAGCTCTGTAGTTCTCATAGCTTTTGTTCATCTTTTTCATAGTATTCTCAGGTCAAGACATTTTTTGCTTTATCACTGTAATATTCACAGGTTATGACTTCAGGTTTACAATGATTAAGTCAGTAGTTCTCTGTTTCCTTTGATGTACCGGTCTTACGGAGACTACTTGCAGATGGAAAAGAGTTTAAAACTCTTGGGCCAAAGTAGTGCAGCAGGGAGATTACAGTGGTTAGCATAAGCAGGATAGTTCCCCATGTTGGCAGTGCTCTTCAAAGCCAGAGTCCCGAATACACAAACCAATCACAAAGTATACCAAAGAAAGGTGCCAGTGAAGGAGTCACCCTTTTCAGCCGAGTGACTTGTGTAACTGAGTTTCAGCTTTCCCAAAAGTGTTAATACAGGTGTATCAAGTGATATTGGTTACAACACAAACACCTCCCTGCTCAGTTAATAGATAATCAAAGACAACAATGGCCAGACAATCTAGAAATTTTATTGACTGGGCAAGGGGGAGCTATTGTCTTAGCAGTTTCATCAATATCTTCAAGAATTAAGGAGAGGTTTCTGATCATATTCTCATTTACATTTACTCCTAACAGTGAAGTACAGCCTTACCAAAATGAGCAAATCCTGAATCATGAATATCTTTCTAGTTCCGTGATGCAAATTTAGGGGAGTCAACCAAGGAGGAGTCTTTGTTCACTTTTAGGAAAATCAGAGGCACAGTTAGATACCTGAGATATCTCCAGGATATACACTGGCTATCTGGATATTAATGAGAATGATAATTACCACAGACAAAGATGAATACTTTGGGTACCCAAACCATTTCTACCACAGTGACGCTGTTAATTAATTCATTTGCAGAGATTGTTACATTTGCCTACTCAAGCCAGGGGTCAGTGAGGTTTTCTCCTAGCCTGAAATACAAAGTTGTTCTAAACTCCAGAGATTAATCCCATTAGCAATGCCCTCAGAGATATAATAATGGTATTATCATTTCAAGCCATTGAAAAAGGGCTTCATGCTTGAAGTCTTGATCTGGTGTCTTGGGAGGAAGCAGCCTACTTTGATGTTAGCTACTTCTCTTTTCGGTTGCTTTGATTTGAAGGACTCCAGCATTTGTACAGGGTCAGTTGTCAGATGGAGCCTTCTTCAATTATGAGATATTTATCCAAGGTTCCAATCCCTTAAGTTTGGCTGCCATCCAGAGAGAGAGAGGAGGCCCTGTTTGTTCTCATCCAAGAAGAGGCAAGGGCAGTGTTAGTCACTCAGTCATGTCCAATTCTTTGTGACCCCGTGGACTGTAACCCACCAGGCTCCTCAGTCCAAGGGATTCCCCAGGCGGGAATACTGGGGTGGGTTGCCATTTCCTTTTCCAGGGGATCTTCCTGATCCAGGGATCAAACCCAGGTTTCCTGCATTTCAGGCAGATTCTTTGCTATCTGAGCCATCATGGAGATTCAAGGGTAGTGTTTATTCTTAATGATTAAAAATCAGGAGGCAGGAGAAATTTGGAAATGTTGATCTGGAAAGTAATAGATATTTCAGAGACTAGAATTCAGTATCCTGTTTAGGTGATAGATATATAATAGATGACTGGAATCTATTATGTGGAAAGGTGTGTGCTCAGTCACTCTGTCCTGTTTGATTCTTTGTGGCCCCATGGACTGTAATACACAGGCTCCTCTGTCCATGAGATTCTCCAGGCAAAAATACTGGAGTGGGTTGTCATTTCCTCCCCCAGGGGATTATTCTGACCCAGGAATAGAACCCATGTCTCCTGCATTGGCAGGAGGATTATTTACCTCTGAGCCAACTGGGAACTCTCACAAAGGTACAAACAGCATTTTTTTTTTGTATTTTTGTCTAGAGTGACCCCACTTTTCCCCAAACATAATCTTAGTATGTTGCACTAAACTTGGTCTGGTTACTTTTATAACTGAGGCAAGAATAGTGATTGACCATATGAACTCTTTTATTAAACTACCGCTTTGTTAGAACCTTGTAAACAAAGTATCACATCAATTTTTCCAAGTCCTGTTACAAGGAGAACAGATTATTATGAAGCCTATGAAAATCATTAAGTGTATATGTATTGCCATGAAAAGACTATTCAAGCTTTTCTATAGGAGGAAGGATCAAGTAGGACTAAAATACAAATGGTTTATCCTTATCTATAAAGTTACATTTTATCAAACTGCTATAATTCACAGTCAGTTTAAGAGAAAAAGTTCCCTGCAATCTGGAAAAACAAAACATTAAGTAACCATCAGTGTTTCAAACAAAAAGTAATAGGAATTATAATTATCCTCCTCAGTTCATTCAGTCTCCTGTTAATTAATTCTTCCTACTCTCAAGCCCAATCTTCCATTAGTTCTGGAAACCCTTACTCAGTTCAGTTTTATGAGCTGAAAATTATAAAAAACCTGTACTTACTAAAATTTTTTTCTTTAATCTCCTTGAAGATGAGGTGCTTTTGCAGAAACATTTTTGCAAAGCATCAGAATAAAATAATAACTGCAAGTGACAAAAGACTTGAAAATGCCCATTGTTAAAAGTCTAACAAGACTTTATTATAAGAGAATGGACAAGGAAACTATTTTATTTCTCTGAAACACAAAATTTTAAGATAGTAACTGGAAGTATGACTGATACCATTATACCAGGACATATTAGACTTTTAGAAATTTAACACAATTTCTGGAACAGATATAACATACACCTACATAGTTATCAGTCCTGGGTGTTCATTGGAAGGACTGATGTTGAAGCTGAAACTCCGGTACTTTGGCCACCTGATGCGAAGAGCTGACTCATTGGAAAAACCCTTGATGCTGGGAAAGATTGAGGGCAAGAGGAGAAGGGGATGACCGAGGATGAGATGGCTAGATGGCATCACTGACTCGATGGACATGGGTTTGGGTGGACTCTGGGAGTTGGTGATGGACAGGGAGGCCTGGCGTGCTGCGGGTTCATGGTGTCACAAAGAGTCAGACACGACTGAGTGACTGAACTGAACTGACACTGTTATCGCATTAAGAATGCTTAAGTGAAAGTGAAGTCGCTCAGTCATGTCCAACTCTTTGTGACCCCATGAACTGAAGCCCACCAGGCTCCTCCATCCTTGGGATTCTCCAGGCAAGAATACTGGAGTGGGTTGCCATTTCCTTCTCCAGGGGAACTTCCCGACCCAGGGATCAAACCCAGGTCTCCCGCATTGCGGGCAGACGCTTTAACCTCTGAGCCACCAGAGAAGGCTAAGAATGCTTAGATCCCATGTAATTTAGCAAATTAAACTAGCCTAATTAGTTTAACATATTTTTTCTTAATAAGGAGAGAGGAACACATATTTTGAGATGTTCCACTGACCCTCTGAAAATTCCCAAAATTAGTTTGAGGTCAAGAAGTCTTAGTTTAGAAATCTATTTTGGGGAAGTTTTTCACAAATATCAAAAAGATTTTTAAAACATTAGGTCAAATAAATCATAGTTCACTGTGAAACAATATTTAGTTATCTATTTAACCAAAGTAATACTTCACAAATATAGAAGGTTATACAGTTTTGAGAAAAATTTAGCTCTTTTAGTATCAAAAGGACTATATTTGCCTAAGTAATCAAAGACAACATGGAACATAGGTGATTATTTTGACAATATATAAGATTTTTGTTTTCTAGACAGATTATTTTAAGAAGTAAAGAAAACCTTTTACAATGACTTATTAAGAATAGACCAACGATTCAGTTAAAGCTTTTTTTTTAGGTTTAACTAAGAAATCCAATTTCTCTTTAACAAGAGAAATCCAAATTCTGACTTTATAACAGCTTACTTTGCTATTGAAACTCAGTTAATTAATTAACAAACTAAAATCTACATTTACTATATTTTAAAAAATATACTTTTTAACTGTAAATTTTTCAATGTGGTATAAGATGTTTACNCCCATGGGCTACAGCCTGCCAGGCTCTTCTGTCCATGGGATTTCCCAGGCAAGAATGCTGGAGTTGGTTGCCATTTCCTTCCCCAGGGGATAGTCCCAGATCAGTCATCAAACCTACGTCTCCTACATTGGCAGGCAGATTCTTCACCACTGAGCCACCAGGGAAGCCCCTCTAACCAGTTATTATGGCTAAAATTCTGGCAGTCATCTTTGCTAAGTCACTTCAGTCATGTCTGACTCTGTGCGACCCCATAGACGGCAGCCCACCAGGCTCCCCCGTCCCTGGGATTCTCCAGGCAAGAACACTGGAGTGTGTTGCCATTTCCTTCTCCAATGCATGAAAGTGAAAAGTGAAAGTGAAGTCGCTCAGTCATGTCTGACTCTTTGCAACCCCATGGACTGCAGCCTACCAGGCTCTTCTGTCCATGGGATTTTCCAGGCAAGAGTACTGCAGTGGGCTGCCACAAATATAAAAAAACCACTTCAATTTCTCTGTGATAAGAAGACAAAAATAGGCAAACCTATGTTCAGTAATTAATGTTTCAGTATTTTATCTAGGAAATGACCTAGATATTTAATGACTATGTATCATTTAATTTACTTATCAAAACTTTAAGATATCAGGTTACCAAAAAGATTTGGGGAAACTATTGAAAAAGTTCACCTATAAATTTGTTATCCTATTTGCATCTATTTAGAAGGCAATGGCACCCCACTCCAGTACTCTTGCCTGGAAAATCCCATGGACTGAGGAGCCTNGCTAAATGTATCCAGAGAGAAAGAAAAAACTTCTAAAGTCTTTGTAAAAGGATTTATGGGTAGATCAACCTATGATGCAATCTAAGTTGCAACCCATTTCTCTGAGGAATTAAAAGCAACTGTCCAATGGCACCCCACTCCAGTACTCTTGCCTAGAAAATCCCATAGACAGAGGAGCCTGGTAGGCTACAGTCCATGGGGTTGCGAAGAGTCGGACACGACTGAGCGACTTCACTTTCACTTTTCACTTTCATGCATTGGAGAAGGAAATGGAAACCCACTCCAGTGTTCTTGCCTGGGGAATCCCAGGGACGGGGGAGCCTGGTGGGCTGCTGTCTATGGGGTTGCACAGAGTTGGACACGACTGAAGTGACTTAGCAGCAGCATCTATTTAATATGCTTGTTCTTAACAATTATGTTTAGATTACCCATGAAAACTTTATGAGACATTAGACAGAGTTAGCAATCATCTCAAGCTATTTTTTTGCCGACAAATTTTTAAAGAAATAACATGGACTAACTTGATCTGAGCCTAGGTAGAATAAAAGTATTATATTTAATGCTGATAATGAAAGATATGCCTCTTTTAATTAAACCAATAACTTGAACTAGTTTCATTTACTAAAGATTATGTGCACCTCCCAAAATTGGGGTTATTTTTTATTATGAGAGTTAATTTATACATATGCTTAATTTTCTTCAAACCAATTAAATAGAGTTCTATTTAGAAATTAATTACAGGAATACCAGTTAAAGGTAGAAAATACCACACATCATATGATACACACACACACACACACACACACACAGAGGCCAATGCAAACACAGACCTTATAGTTTTATCTTAAAATATTAGCCATGAGTCAAATCTGATAATGCAAAACCCACTAGTTTGTGCAAGAACAGTTGACATAAGTTAAGTTTACCTGTTCAAATGACTAAAGCCTTTTCTACTAGTTGTGGACAAGACACTTAAGATTATTTGTCATGGGCAAATACAAATCTTATGGAAGCTGTGCATCAGCTTGAATTTTTTTAAAAGCTGTTTTTTTTTTTCTTTCTTTCTCTGGTTCCTCTTCAGTCTAATGAATTGAGGATGGAGTAGACAAGACTTCCTGGAGAAGACTGGGTAAACATTACATCTGACTGACACAGGGAAAGTATCTCAGTCCCACCAAGAAGAGCTTCAGATTTCTAAGGCCATGATTTTAAAAGCCTTTTGAAATAAATAGGGGAGCCTTGAGGACTGGTAAGAAGAAACAGGTGGACCTTGAACTGCATCTTGATCTGTATTTCTGGTTTTGCAAGGATTTCTAAGATAAGGACTGTTGCTGCTGCTACCGCTAAGTCGCTTCAGTCGTGTCCGACTCTGTGCGACCCCATAGACGGCCTCCTACCAGGCTCCCCCGTCCCTGGGATTCCCCAGGCAAGAACACTGGAGTGGGTTGCCATTTCCTTCTCCAATGCATGAAAGTGAAAAGTGAAAGTGAAGTCGCTCAGTCGTGTCCGACTCTTCGCAACCCCATGGACTGTAGCCTACCAGGCTCCTCTGTCTATGGGATTTTCTAGGCAAGAGTACTGGAGTGGGGTGCCATTGGACAGTTGCTTTTAATTCCTCAGAGAAATGGGTTGCAACTTAGATTGCATCATAGGTTGATCTACCCATAAATCCTTTTACAAAGACTTTAGAAGTTTTTTCTTTCTCTCTGGATACATTTAGCTTAGGAGAGGAGGCCAAAAAATTTTTCTATCAGGCTTTGAATATTTCCAATTTAGCCAAATTTCTGATTGTACAGTTATCAAATCCTGTCAAGTATCTTGTCAATTTTCATATGGGACAAACAATAAGTATTTCTGGCAGCATTTAACCACCCTTTGGACTCAAGAAGCATCCCCTCAAAGTATTCAAAAGGTATTCTCTTTCTTCCTACCAGGTACTACAGACAAAAATCTGGATGGGCTCACTCTGGTAAAAATTCTCACCTTACACTGGCTTCTGCCAGTTTTTCCAGAATCCCAGCTGTGGCTTCATTGTTTATCAGAATTTAGAAAGTTTTTTTCTTTAAATTTTAGATTCCCCTTTGCTGTTTAAGGGAATAACACAGAAATTTATGAGAAAAATGTATCAGAGTCTTGTCATGCAGGAGTCTGTAAGACTGTTAGCTAGGTAAAATTTTGCTTATGGCCTTGTAGTTTCTTCCGAGTGGACAAGGATAACTAGAGTGAATATCCAAGTAAAGGAAGATAAAGGGAAGCAGCAGAAGTTGCAGTAAGTCTTAACTTTTATTGTCTTCAGGTACATTTTATGTCTCTAATTTTTCATTTGCCTTTTGCAATGACTCTTTCAATGAAGCTATTTGGAGGACTGAAGGCTTTTGGAGACTTCTGCATCCAAATTAAATTGGCATGTCATTATGTTTGGTTAATTTAGGAACAGCTACTTTCAAGCATACTTGTTAAACAATTTTATCTAATTGGAGCATTCCTCATAATGGCCATTGCAATTCTAGATTATGAATTTCCCTGAGGGCTGGCAACCATTTGGTAAGACCCTTAGCCACAACTGGGGCTCAGCCCACGTATCTGTCAGCTGTATTTTGGGTCCCCCAAAACTGATGGTTACTGAGCCAAGTTCTCAAGACACAAAATTCTAGGCTGTCTTCATTAAGATTTTGGCCATTTTTTATTTTTACTTTTTTTAGGTTTTTATAGCTTTCAGTACTGAAGTTCTTAGACATAAAACAAGCAGGTGTGCTGGAAGATGACACATTTTACTCTGAATTTTAAGGATCCAATTATTATTTTTTAAATTATCTATATAGTTTTTAAACTAAGCATCTAGGTCTCTTGTAACTGAGCTAATACCTAAGAGAGATGTTTTGCTGGCTTGAAAGCTATTATGTTTTACAGTATATCTTGTTGCATGGGAATTTCCTTGAGATTGGCAGGTGATCTAAGATTGATCTAAACCATTCTGTGACCTAACATGGGAATCTGGTGGCAAGTGTTTTAACAGCTCTTAAATGTTCATTCTATGCCCATCATTTTATTGGCAGGGGGGTGGGGGGTGGGGGTGGGGTTGCTTCTTTGACTTCAAGATTTCCATTAGCAATTAGCCTTTCTCTACAGAAAGCAAACATTTGCACCTTAACATATCAGCACTAACCAAGAAGAGTTACTGTTATATCCTGATCAAGAAAAGACCCCATGTGCCCAACCAGTTCCCCACTGTGGGACCTTGGTCTGAGAAAGGACTGAAGATCTCAACAAATGAGAACTGCAGACTGGGGCTTCACTTAAATGGGGAACTGCCACTGACAGTTCCCACATGGATCTGGGGATGGAATTAAGGATTGGGGTCTTCCATTCAAAACCTTGAAAACTGGGTTCAAAATAAAGGCTTGGGGCTTGAGTTCCTGGCAGAAATGCCAGCTTTACGTGACCAGCCCTGTGAAGGCTAGCCAGTTAGATCAGGAACTCAGTGCAAAGAGAGTGGAACTCAGAATGGAGAGGACTTTTTTTACACCTGTTTCAAATGGCAAGAAAAAGAGTGAATGCAAAGATTCACAGGGTACCACGCTTGTGTTTCTTATTATTCCCAAGTGCTGTCAGAAGTTCACTTTGAATACCATCACTGCCACCAAATTTGCTAGAAGGCAAAATTCAACTGAGTAAACCTGAAGATCTGTTTTTATTAAGTGATTTAGATGATTTCAGAATCCCATCCAGCAAATAGAAAGGAGCTCCAAAGAGCTAGAGACAATAAAGATTTTAAATCACAGAGGATGTGGGATGTGGAAGTCATTGAAGAAAAAGGATTATTTTAGGCAAGGTTACCTTCCTTATGGGGATAAGAAGGTCTGTAAGACAGATTACCTCATTTGTTCTGATCAGAAAACTTTAGACTGAGCAGTTGAGATTACATTCAAGGGAAAGGTTGAGACTACAGTTAGGTGAGGTACTAATCAGGTATTGATTTGGTGATGTGGGCTTAGCACAACCGATTCCATTTGGGACCTGTATCTTTTTAACAGTTTACATGTTCCATAATTCCCAGCTTCACAAAGAATGTGGTTCATTATTGAGTGAGTGAGTGAAGTCTCTCAGTCGTGTCCAACTCTTTGCGACCCCATGGACTGTAGCCTACCAGGCTCCTCCCTCCAGGCAAGTGTACTGGAGTGGGTTGCCATTTCCTTCTCCAGGGGATCTTCCCAACCCAGGGATTGAACCCGGATCTCCTGCATTCCAGGCGGACGCTTTAACCTCTGAGCCACCAGGGAAATTGGTTCATTATTTGCATTGTACAAAATTGGAGTGTTTTAGATTTGATTGTGAGCTCCTTGATGGCAGGTATTATATTGCAATTATCTTTGTATCATTTGTATTTAGAAAAATTTTAAGAATATAGCACATGCTTCATAAGCATGTATTGAAAGAGTGAGAGGATAAGTTACTGGCCTGTAAATAATAACTTGGACTGATAAAATGTGATTATCTTACATGAGTTTTCCTTCTTTATTTGTGGCCTCACCACATGGCTTTCAGGATCTCAGTTCCCCAAGCAGGGGTTGAACGTGGGCCATAGCAGTGAAAGCACAGAATTCTAACTATTGAACACCAGGGAACTCTTTCATGAATTTAATTTAAAATGTAATTATTTAGTCCAAGAGGGACGATGTGGAAGGTGAACCCCAAAATATCATAGACTTGATTAGTTTCTCCCAATAATGTTTGACGAAAGACTTGTGTTCCTGAGATGATGATATAGATGAGTTAGCTGGAAAAAAACTTGCAAATGAACATGGCGTTCAGGCTCAGTGACAAGGAGATGTTTGGAAGAAATGACAGTGCTCCAAATAGAAGGTGGATACATGTTGGGACAGAAGTTTATAGAGATCATGAAAATTACCTAATAGAAAGAACTGAGTAAAAATTAAATAATCAAGCATTTTAAGCCATGAGGTCTAAAGTGAGTCAACAAAAGAATCATAGTTGTTTGAAGGAAATAATAAATTTATATCTAGCTTTTGTTTCCCTGGCGGCTCAGACAGTAAAGCGTCCGCCTACAATGTGGGAGACCCGGTTTCGATCTCTGGGTCTGGAAGATCTCCTGGAGAAGGAAATGGCAACCCACTCCAGTATTCTTAACCTGGATAATCCCATGGATGGAGGAATCTGGTAGACTACAGTCTATGGGGTTGCATAGAGTCAGACACAACTGAACAACTTCACTTTCTTTCTTTGTTTTGCTTTTAATCCTTAAAAGCAAAAATGCATATGTCCTTATGGATTTCCAATCATCCTTATGTTCCAGCATGTATCCATAAAAAATCTTGACTGCTTTGAATTGACAGGGGTCATTCAGTGTAGATATATATGACGAAACATAAAGGATTTTGTTTTGCTTATTTCTCATGTCACAACGGGGCCTTTCCATCTGAGGTCTTCTCAGAGAAGCCCTGCTATTACTAAGGTTTGTTTTTTTCCACCTTTATCTGGATTTCTTTGCTTGGATTATTTTCTACTCTGGATATTATTCTGTCCCGTGCTATCCCCGGTCACTAATAGTTTACATAGATCAGGATTGTATATCAAGATTCTTACTCCTAGATTTTGCTCATGTACTTTTTCAAAGTTTATTTTAAGTAAACTTTTTTTTTTATCAATTTTATGCCAATGAGAGTTGCTGTGCCCAGTATGTTCTATAGGATATCCATTGTTGTTTATTTCCTATTTCTGAAATAATGAGTGTATGTGTCTCTAATCTGAGTGTCTAATTGTCCTGAACTAGTTTGCTATAGTGATGAAGGTGGAAAAGAAGTTATTTTTTATTATCTTAAACAACATTCATAATAAATTCCTGAATGTTTCCTTAATAAAAATCCAGAGCTGCTATTGGACAGAACATAGTTGTCCTGACATGTTCTATGTTAAAGTTTAAATACATTCTCCCAGATGATCTTGCCATTTAATTATTCTATGCCCTCTGCTGTAGAAGATATACTTGCTCAACAACCTTAACAGATGTGACCAAACACCTGAATGACAGCTGCTCAAGCTGTGGGCATGGTGATTGGGAATATTGCTTCCTTCTCTTATTTTAGTTACCTTTCACTAATGGAAGGGCTAGGATATGCTGTATGAAGGTAGGCACAGAACATTCATGAAAAAGGTAGACTGTTTACATTATGAGCTTTTAAAAATGCGGAATTCTAAAGGATTAGAGAAAAAGGAAAAAATGCCGACTGAAATATGCAAATGATATGGGATGGGATAGTAGTAGAAAAAAATGGGCAATGGAAAGGGAAACCTTATATTTTAATGAACCCACAAGATTAAATATCCTTTAGCTTTGGAGGACATGTGATGTTTATAATAGGACAACACTCTGGGTGAATGTTGAGAGCATCACTGCTTAGGGGAAGAATCTTTCTCTATATCCCCTGACTTTCCCTAGATGTACCGAACCTGGATATGTTTTAAATAATAAATTAAATTATTAGGGTACATTTCTGAGTTTTCAGTTATTTTAGGAGAAAGCCAGAAATCTATAAAGAATATTTCCTTACCACCGGCAATTATTATAGTGACATTCCAGATCTTTTCATATTGTCTGGCATTAGGAATAGCTTCCTGGTAGACTCAGTATTTCAACCTAGTCTGGATTTGCTATGAGAGGAAAAAAAGTGTATTCTTTTTATTTTTCCCACAAAGGAAGTGTATTTAAGTCACTTCCTTAGGTAGTCCTGAGTATTTTTCACAATTTTTGTTGTGTTTTAACAATTTAGTTGTAATAACGTACTTTTTTTTTTTTAATATAAAAAGCAACCACCACAACTACTACCACTTCCATTTAAAACATGGTGTTTGGTTGTGAATGGGTGATCTATAAACAAGTAGCTGAAAATGGTTTTGATTTCTTCTGTTAAACAGTTATTTCCCATGATCACATCTGAATACAACCACAGACAGTGATAACATTCTAAAAGTTATTTGCAACTTGGTGGGATAACATAAGAAACAGAGGGTTAAGACTGTTTGAGTAAAATGGGTATTTTGTCTTGAATGCACTCTGATCTTCCTTCTTCCACCCTGAACAAGTTCTGATCTGAACTTGGCCAGTCAGTGGGATTCTTGGTGGCTTAGGCTAGCAGGGAATCAGATGGCTCAGGGCTGTTAAAGTCCTCAGAATTATTATCCAGGACTGTTAAGTTCTATCTATGCACTTTAATAATTAAAAGAAAAAAAATGGAGGCACAAATGTAGGTAACATTTGACACATGTAACACACATCCAAACCATCATTTCTATACTTTGTGGCATTTTAATTTATCTAAGCTCTAATCAAAATAGCACCCAGTACTCCCTGCCTGAAGATAACTTCCCTTCTTGACAAGTCTAGTTTCTATCTACCCATTATCAGCCTTCTCTCTGGAAGCCTTATAATTATCTCTGACACCTCCTCCTCTCTCACTCTGTAAATCAGTCCATTGCCAATGTTTATAGTTTTCCTGTCGTGTCTTTCTCATCTACTCTGTTGATTTCCAGTGCTTGTACCCCAGAAAAGAACCTTATTATGTCTTGTGTGGCCTACGCTGGTCCACTTAATTTATTCTCCTGACAATAGCCAAATTAAATTTCCCAAATTCAGCTCATGTTTTATAACTTCCTAATTTAATAATCTTAAAGGTGTCCCTAGCTTAAATCTCCATGATCTATCCCCAAATTTAATTTCTACCTCATCTTTAGTATTGCTAATTTCCTATACTTCAAGTCACTCAAATGTGCAGTCATTTCAAACTATGATCAGAATTCTTTATTCTTTCTTCTATCTTAAATGACATTTCTTCTTTTAAGTATCTCTCCTAATTAAAACCTGAAACCACAAAAATTGCTCAGCTTATTAAGGGTAGCCTAAAATGTCACATAATCTAGAAAGCCTTTTCAGATACCATTCATACTGAAGCTCAAGCTCTTTGTGAACCTTTAAAATCTGCACGTGATTATACTCTTTGGCACTTATTTATTCCTTCATTATTATATTTGCTTTATTTTTTATTTGCTTACCCCCAGGTTCTCTGTTTCTCCCCTGAACAGGAAGCAAATCCCTTGCGGGAATACCTTGCAGTTATTTTACATGGAGCAGGATGTAAATACATTTTTGTTCCATTCAGTTGACAGTCTTATACTAGCTTATACTTATTCTTGACAGAAACATTAGCCAGTGTATGTCCCATAATTTCCTTAACACTTTCATTCAGAGAGAGATAAATCACTTACATTTAAAACCTATTATTTACCACTGAAGTAATTTGGCTTATAGAGAAATTTTTAATTTGCTACCAAATGGCAACCTCTCATGTCTGTACTTGTAAAATTACTTTAAATGAAAAATCAATGAAAATAATATGGTGTTTCCACAAAAGGAAAATGATGATAATCATTCATGATTTTCCAAGGGGAAAACAACATTTAGGAATCTCATTTTCCCTGATATTTATGATAGAAGTGAGATGAATACAGTCATGAAATTCTGATCAGATGCTGATTCTTTTGAAATATTGCAGTGATGCTATATTTACATTTTGGAGGGTAAAATTCACTTGTTATTTTAGTGTTTATTGTTTAATTTACTACCCATAACACAATGAGGTTTAAATTTTAGAAATTAGGAAACTGGCACTCAGAGATATTAAATTACCAGCAAAAATTACAGAAATACAGACTATCAGAGGTAGAACTGAAACTTTGAGCTTCTACTTAGCAAATGTATGTTCATTCCGTGTCCCTCTGGGGCTTTCTGTGCAAACCAATTTAGTTCATCAAGTACTAATAAGAATTATTGACATAAAATTTGCCAATTTTCTATTGGAAAGTACTTTTGTTTTAAGTAAATATCTCTGCCCAATGTTCAATAATTTGAGATTTAGTTTTCTCCATGTTGTAGTATAGTTCCTCATTCATTATATAATTTTGTCACCAACTTACTGTATGCCAATTTTTTTTCACCAACTCATTCAATGCCAGCAACAGTGTGGGTTCTAGTTGGAATGATGAACAATGCAGATATGGACACTTGCCTGGCAGAAAATATACTTCAGTAAGGAAGACAAAGAAAATAATTAGTCTATTTTTGTGGGTATCCTGCCCATTGAAAAGACTAAAATGCTGGATATTTTTTTTTAATATTTCAAATTCCATGTTAAATAGAGATGACCATAAATTAAGAAATACTCAGAAGCCCGAGAAATAGATTAAAAATGGGAAATCAAAAAGATAACTGTTCTTGCAAGCTAGCTTCTACTTAGAGAAATCTGCTAGGCTTAGGTGACTTTGAAATTATATTTTGATGAACTCATGGGATACATGGACAAAAAAGCCCAGATACTGAGCCTCCTAGAAGATCTAACTGAGAGCCATTTCCATAAAAGGCTATACTCTCAGAATAAAGTTAAATTAGAAATAAGCCATTCACAAGGGAATATATTTTTTTTTAATCTGTCTTTGAGGTGGAGGAAGCAAAAATTTCTCATCATTTAAAACCGAAAGTTACTACTCTCATAGGTTTACAGGACAAAGGCTTATGCAGATATTGCTCAGGAACCAGAGAAATGAAAATTAAAAAGAGATAATATTTCACAGACATTACATAGCCAAAAACTTAAATCTGTTAATAACAAACACATCAACACGATGTATGGAATTTAGAAAATGTAGTACAACTAAAAACTGGTACAGACACTTTGAAGAGCATAAAGCTAGTAGTTAGTAAAATTGAAATGTCCATATTCTATGACATAGCAATTCTAAATGCAGCAACACATCCTTGGGAAAAAAAAAAAAACCCTATATCTGTGAATAAAGGGGTTTAGATAGGATGTTTATTGAATTTACTGTTTTGAAGTAGAGAAAGCAAAATAATCCAACTATGTATAAAGAAATAAACAGTGGCATAAGCACATAATGGAATGATAAAGAACAATAAAACTAAATGAAGAAAACATATATAATAGAGTTAAATCTCAAAAAAATACAATACTGAGAAAGAAAAGTCCAAAGATGACACAGAGTTCATCTTATATGTAAGAATGCATTGTTTATGAATGCATACATATGAAGCAAATGTATAAAATACATTGTGATGATGTATAATTTACTGTGGTGATACACAACAAATTCAGTGCTGGAGAAGGAGGGAGAGAAAAAAGATAAAAAGGGAAGCTTCAGGGGTATTTGCAGGGCATGTTGTCTGTATGAAAAGTGTCATTCAGAGGTGCAGAAATGTTATCATTTAATAATATTATCATATCATTTTGTTTTTTTCTGGATATTTGAAATATTTTACTATTGCATGTGAAATTTTGAAAAAAAGAAAAATTAGTAAACCGAAACTCTCCCCACATCAAGTGGTTGAGGGAGAAAATTTCTATGGTTATTTCAGTCAATGCAATAAAATAACTGGTTAAGATTTGACCTCTGCTTGTGATTTTAAATTTCCTAGCAAATGACATAGATGGAATTTTCTTTACTGTGTGAAAGGAATCTATTAATGCACCATTGCAAAACTTCATCTTTCATTGTAAAATTGGTAATAAAGTATGGTGCATGCTACTGCTGCTGCTTAGTTGCTTCAGTCATATCTGACTCTGTGCAACCCTATGGACTCTAGCCTGCGAGGCTCCTCTGTCCATGGAATTCTCCAGCAAGAGTACTGGAGTGGGTTGTCATGCCCTCCTCCAGAGGATCTTCCTGACTCAGGAATCGAACTAAGGTCTCTTGCACTGCAAGCAGATTCTTTACCACTGAGCCACCAGGGAAGCCTTTGTGATGCATGCTGTCATCCCATCTATTCAAGATTCAGTTCAGTTCAGTTCAGTCGCTCAGTCGTGTCCGATTCTTTGCGACCCCATGAATCGTGGCACACCAGGCCTCCCTGTCCATCACCAACTCCCGGAGTTCACTCAGACTCACGCCCATCGAGTCAGTGATGCCATCCAACCATCTCATCCTCTGTCATCCCCTTCTCCTCCTGTCCTCAATCCCTTCAAGATTATGTCAGCACAAATCCTAAAGTTATAATGAATACAAAGAAAACAGTTTAAAAAATATATTATTTGCAGATATTCAATTAAATATAAAAACAATTCTTAAAATTAAGAAAGAATATGGTCGGGTTGATGATTGTCAAGATCAGCATGCAAGTATCGATAGTATTTCTATACAACAGCAATAACATTAAAAACTGCTATAAAAGACCCCATTTTCGAAAGCAAAAATTATTTTATAGTACTAGGGAATAATGAATGGCTATAGCATATTTAAAATGTTTAGTCATATGAGTAATCAGTGTAATGTAAATCAATCCGACAAAGAGATGCAATTTGACATCCACAAATATGCACACATTTACAGTTCAATAATAGTAACATTGGGGCTTCCCATGTGGCTCAGCGGTAAAGAATCTGCCTGCCAATGCAGAAGATGCAAGTGTGATCGCTGGGTCGAAGAAGGAAATGTCAATCCACTCTAGTATTCTTGCTGAGAAGTCCCATAGATAAAGAAGTTTGGTGGCCTACAGTCCATGAGTTCTCAAGAGTCAGACACGACTCAGTAAACAATAGTAACATTGGCAAGAATGGAGGAAATACTTTCATACTAGAATTTCAATATCTACAAGTATTTGTTTTATTATAAAAAATTTTATTATAAACAAAAAACATTTGTTTTATTATTAACACATCTTATTTTTTAGAGTAGTTTTAGGTCCACAGTAAAATAGAGCTAAAAGTGAAGAGAGATCACATATATACCCTTTGCCTGCATGTACACCCTCCATTAGCAAAATCCCACAAAAGTGTTACACATGTGCTATAAATTTGTACCTTGATTAACTCACCCTTATCACCCAAATTCTATAGTTTAATTAAGGTTAGTTCTATATATTTGTGTATTGTATATTTGAGATTTTTACAAATGTATAATGATGTCCACCAGTATAGTACTGTAGAGAATAGTTTAACAGCTTTAAAAATCCTCTCTGCTCAGCCTATTCATTCATCCTTCCCTCCCAACTACTACATTTGAAAAGAGTGAAAATAATTACTCTTCTGTTAGGTTAGGCTGACAAAATCTCAATGTCAGCTCTTACAAAGTGACACCATTTCCCCAACAACTTACTAAACTTACACTATATTTTTAGATGAGTGAATTCATTTTTTGTATAGTTATTTCAAATACTTATTTGAATATTTATCTGAAAATACTCTTTCTAAATGGTGCTGTATTTGTTATGCTCATCTTTTATATTTATGCTAGAAGATTCCAGGAAGAAGTGAAATGGAAAATAGCTTGCAAACCTTTAGTTTATTTTTAAAACTCAAATTGCTCTTTGTCTATGATCTTAGTAATATAATTCTGAAATTTACTGGCAAGATATAATTATGGAAGATAGAGGCTAATTGGAGTGTAAAGATGATGAATGGTTGTGATAATGATGTGAATGTCAGTCCTTAAATAGTATCATTTTGGTAGTATCACACCTTTCTTACAGATTAGTCAATTTGGCATGTTATATTCTCTAATAAAAAAAGGCATTATAATAGGAGTCAAAAAACTGCTTATTCTTCTGTTAGCTTGTTGTTAAACCCTATCTGTCTGCTTGCACATATTCTCATGTTTAATGTCCTGATGCTTAACAAGAAAGTTTGATCTCTAGGGTGTCCCTAGAATTTGGCACCTCCAAAGAATATCAGGTTGTTGGACGTATGGTGAAATACAAAGAGCCAAGCAATTCTTGTAAAATGAATTGGTGAAAGCAATGTGTCAAACTGTGAATTTCTTTAGCCCTATGTTGCAGAGAAAAGTAAGTTAATAAAACATTCTTCTGACACTACTGATTGATGATATTGGATCTTCTCAGAGAGTACTTGGGGAGCTGGGAAATGACAACAATCAGTGAAACATAAACACTAAATAATCCCACGGATAACTCCTCCTGTGTTCAATAGTTTTTAGGCTTTTAAGGCCATGCTCTTTTACCAGAGAACTTAAAAAATAGTGACAGAAAACCCAGCTACTAGCTTTGATTAGTTTCAAGCTGCTGTTTCCTCTCCTTAAAATTGAGAGAGCTCTGTACATAGCAAAGGTTCAGTATCTGTGAAAGTATAGATGAATTACTTGAATCAATAGTTCTGGAATCCTTCATAATAGTGAGTGGTGAAAGTATTTCCAGTTCCATTTTAACATGTGCACCAGATAGCCGTGCAGATCACCACTAATTTCCAAGGGCAATAGTCTATCTTCTTTCTTTTCAATTTTTTTTTTCAAAAATCATTTAATCTCAAAAGCCTGGATTATGCCAGTGATTCACAAGTCTGTTCAAAGTTGCTAGGAAAATGATGCTGTTCTTCTAGGTAGAGCAAATATTATCAAGAAATAGATATAAAGGAAGAAAAGATTTATTAAACCACTATAGTTAATGAAACATTTCTTGGGAGCTTAGAAAGACTGGCCCTGGGACAGACTTTGTTGTTCAGACAATGTGTAACAGTGATTAGATTCTGCAGGAAACTTATCAGAATCAGAATGAGCCATCTGCATTTTCAGCCTCATCTTAGATATTTCCTTCATGCTGTATGCTTACCTTCTGCATGAACTCCTTATTGCAACTTAGTTTGTGTTCTTTAAACTTGCTTGGTCTTTGACAATTTTAGTTCTACTTGTATTTTGTGCAACCTGCCAGTAAGGGTGCTTTCTCATGCCTTACCTTCACACATATTCATTCTGCAAGTCTTAACTTGTGTCATTTCCTTCAAAAGGCAATTACTGGTCCTTCCATTGTTTCAATGAAATCTAAATTAGTTCCTCTGTATTTTATAATATCAGATATATAGATATATAGATATATAATCTTGCCAAAGTATAATTTATATTAATTTTTGTGACCTGTATACCTCTGAACTATCTTGTAAAATTCACCAAGACGGGAACCATGTCTATCTTGCTCATTTAATATACTCATTATCTAGCACAGTTCTCACATGGAAGATGTTCAATGCGTATTTAGGGAAGGAAGGAAGGTAAGGAGGATGGATCTGCTGTATGTCATCATACAATAAATTTTAATGTAAGTTATATATTTGCATTTGAGTACAAAAAATAAAGAAAACTTTAGCTTTAATGTAACCACAGATGTTTATATGAAAAAAAATTTGTGAAACACATGGATCATTTACATAATGAAATACATATAATTTCAAATCAAATTTAGTAATTCCAAGCAAAGGGATAAAACTTACTCCTGTGTTTAAAAGCTATTCATAGCCATCAGTTTATGCATGCATATTATTTTTTACTTTTAAAAATGATTCTGTCAAAATACTCCACCAAAAATGAGGATATTCATGTGCACAAATCTAATAAAAGATATTTTGTCTTTTCTGTATTATTTGAAAATAAAGTGTGGTTATTTCTAGTTTGTTATAGCAAGCATTTTAAAACCTTTTGTTAGCCATTCCATCTCTGCTTTTTTTTTTAATATAAATTTATTTATTTTAATTGGAGGCTAATTACTTTACAATATTGTATTGGTTTTGCTGTTTTAAAGTTAGTATTTACTTTTATTTTTTTATTTAAATTTTTATTTTTTAGTTTGTTTTGCTTTACAATACTGTATTCATTTTGCTATACATTGACATGAATCAGCCACGAGTGTATATGAGCTCCCAATCCCAACCCCGGCTCCCCTCTCCCCCCACACACCATCCCTCTGGATCATCCCCGCACATCAGTCCCAAGCATCCTACATCCTGCATCGAACCTAGACTGGTGATTCATTTCACTTATGATATCATACATGTTACAATGCCACTCTCCCAAATCATCCCACCCTCTCCCTCTCC
>SJYA01001171.1:1291469-1355720 GCA_006410615.1 Neotragus moschatus | reverse complement strand
TTATATTAATTTTTGTGACCTGTATACCTCTGAACTATCTTGTAAAATTCACCAAGACGGGAACCATGTCTATCTTGCTCATTTAATATACTCATTATCTAGCACAGTTCTCACATGGAAGATGTTCAATGCGTATTTAGGGAAGGAAGGAAGGTAAGGAGGATGGATCTGCTGTATGTCATCATACAATAAATTTTAATGTAAGTTATATATTTGCATTTGAGTACAAAAAATAAAGAAAACTTTAGCTTTAATGTAACCACAGATGTTTATATGAAAAAAAATTTGTGAAACACATGGATCATTTACATAATGAAATACATATAATTTCAAATCAAATTTAGTAATTCCAAGCAAAGGGATAAAACTTACTCCTGTGTTTAAAAGCTATTCATAGCCATCAGTTTATGCATGCATATTATTTTTTACTTTTAAAAATGATTCTGTCAAAATACTCCACCAAAAATGAGGATATTCATGTGCACAAATCTAATAAAAGATATTTTGTCTTTTCTGTATTATTTGAAAATAAAGTGTGGTTATTTCTAGTTTGTTATAGCAAGCATTTTAAAACCTTTTGTTAGCCATTCCATCTCTGCTTTTTTTTTTAATATAAATTTATTTATTTTAATTGGAGGCTAATTACTTTACAATATTGTATTGGTTTTGCTGTTTTAAAGTTAGTATTTACTTTTATTTTTTTATTTAAATTTTTATTTTTTAGTTTGTTTTGCTTTACAATACTGTATTCATTTTGCTATACATTGACATGAATCAGCCACGAGTGTATATGAGCTCCCAATCCCAACCCCGGCTCCCCTCTCCCCCCACACACCATCCCTCTGGATCATCCCCGCACATCAGTCCCAAGCATCCTACATCCTGCATCGAACCTAGACTGGTGATTCATTTCACTTATGATATCATACATGTTACAATGCCACTCTCCCAAATCATCCCACCCTCTCCCTCTCCCACAGAGTCCAAAAGACTGTTCTATACATCTGTGTCTCTTTTGCTGTCTTGTGTACAGGTTTAACATTACCATCTTTCTAAATTCCATATATATGTGTTAGTATACTTTTAAACGTAAACTAGTTTTTACAGCAGCCTTCAGGCCTACAAGGTGTTGTGAAAAGATTACATCTTTCTAATAAAGCTTAAGGTCTGAAGTACACTACTGGAAGCTGATACTATCAGTTCAGTTCAGTTACTCAGTCGTGTCCAACTCTTTGCGACCCCATGAACTGCAGCACGCCAGGCCTCCCTCTCCATCACCAACTCCCAGAGTTCACCCAAACTCATGTCCATTGAGTCGGTGATGCCATCCAGCCATCTCACCCTCTGTTGTCCCCTTCTCCTCCTGCCCCCAATCCCTCCCAGCATCAGAGTCTTTTCCAATTAGTCAACTCTTCTCATGAGGTGGCCAAAGTATTGGAGCTTCAGGTTTAGCATCAGTCCTTCCAAAGAACATCCAGGACTGATCTCCTTTAGAATGGACTGGTTAGATCTCCTTGCAGTCCAAGGGACTCTCAATAGTCTTTCTCCAACACCACAGTTCAAAAGCATCAATTCTTGAGCACTCAGCTTTCTTCACAGTCCAACTCTCACATCCATACATGACCACTGGAAAAACCATAGCCTAGATTAGCTAATTAGAATAGCTATTTGATTCTGTCTCTAGCCAATAGCTCATCCACAAATATAGCTGGAGACATTTACACCAATATTGTCCTCACTGTTAGACAGCAAGTAATAATGGGGATGAGGCAAGGAAGAAGCCATGGGCTTTAGTCAAGAGAATCAAGTTCTTGCACTAATGCTAACTACCATGGCCATGTGACTTTGGGCAAAAAACTCACCTCTATGTCAGTTTTCTCAGCAATAAAAGAAAACAGCTGGACAAGATGGAAGCCCTAAATCTCTTTCAATTCTGAAACTTCTACATACCCTTTTCTGTTTGCAGTTTGTGATGATAACATTTTACTATCTTGGAAGACATAGTGAAGCATCACCAATCCTTCTACAGCTCGATCATTTTCAGTTCAGTTTCCATAGATAAAACTGTGGCGTATATCTGTAATTTAGGACACTATCCCAATCTCAGGTGGGAATTACAAAGGAGCACAGGTTTTCTTGATTTGTCCCCTTAATTCTCACAGGAAAAAACTGAAGCTAAACATGGCACATGTCCAGCATCACACACTGAGAGCACAATTCACCTGAGGCTGGAACCCATGGATGTTAATTTTCATTCCAGTGAAGCTCTCAGTAACCATACAGCCTGCTTATAAATGATTTGCGCTATTTCTTGCTGGGGATTCTCAATTTCTTAATATGAATTATTTTAATCCTCTAAAGCTACAAGGGGCTCCCTGGTGGTTCAGACAGTAAAGAATCTGCCTGCAATGTGGGAAACCTGGGTTTGATCCCTGGGTTGGGAAGAGCCCCTAGAGAAAGAAATGGCAACCCACTCCAGTATTCTTGCCTGAAAAATCCCACGGACAGAAACCTACAGTCCACGTGGTCACAAGGAGTTGGACACGACTGAACAACTTTCACTTTAAAGCTATAAGAGTAGAAAGAATTATTATTAACAACCTTGATATATGGGAAAGAGTATGATATGTAGAAAGATACTGAAATTAGTAGTCATTATGTAACGTACCATATCCACAAAAATGTACAATACCCACAAAAACTATGAGCCATGCCTTGTACAGCCACCCAAGACAGGTGGGTCATAATGGAGAGTTCTGACAACATATGGTCCACTGAAGAAGGGAATGGCAAACCGCTTCAGTATTCTTGCCTTGAGAGCTCCATGAACAGTGTGAAAAGGCAAAAAGATATGACACTGAAATAGGAACTCCATAGGGAAGTTGGTACCGAACATGCTACTAGAGAAGAGTAGAGAAATAACTCGAGAAAGAATGAAGAGATGGAGCCAAAGTGAAAACAACACCCAGTTGTGGATGTGACTGGTGATGGAAATAAAGGCCAATGCTGTAGAGAGCAATATTGCATAGGAACCTGGAATGTTAGGTCCATGAAACAAAGTAAATTGGAAGTGATCAAACAGGGGATGCCAAGAGTAAACATAAGCATTCTAGGAATCAGAGAACTAAGATGGAGAAGAATGGGTGAATTTAATTCAGATGACCATTATATCTACTACTGTGGGCAAGAATCCCTTAGAAGACATACGGTAGCCATCAGAGTCAAAAAATGATCTGAAATGTAGTAGTTGAGTGGAGTCTCAAAAATGACAGAATGATCTCTGTTTGTTACAAAGCAAACCATTCAATATCACAATAATTCAAGTCTATGCCCCAACCACTAATGCTGAAGAAGGTGAAGTTGAACAGTTCAGTGAAGACCTACAAGACTTTCTAGAACTAACACCCCAAAAAGTAGTCCTTTTTATTATATGGGACTAGAATGCAAAAGTAGGAAGTCAAGAGATACCTGGAGTAACAGGCAAATTGGGCCTTGGAGTACAAAATGAAGCAGAGCAAAGGCAAATAGAGCAGTTGCCAAGAGAACACACTGGTCATAGCAAACACCCTCTTCCAACAACACGAGAGATGACTCTATGCATGGACATCACTGGATGGTCAATACGGAAACCAGATTGATTATAGTCTTTGCAACTGAAGATGGAGAAGGTCTATACATTTAGCAAAAACAAGACCAGAAGTTGACTGTGGCTCAGATCATGAACTCCTTATTGAAAAATTCAGACTTAAATAGAAANCGAGAGATGACTCTATGCATGGACATCACTGGATGGTCAATACGGAAACCAGATTGATTATAGTCTTTGCAACTGAAGATGGAGAAGGTCTATACATTTAGCAAAAACAAGACCAGAAGTTGACTGTGGCTCAGATCATGAACTCCTTATTGAAAAATTCAGACTTAAATAGAAAAAAGTAGGGAAAACCGCTAGACCATTCAGATATGACCTAAATCAAATCCCTTATGATTATACAGTGAAAGTGACAAATAGATTCAAGGGATTAGATATGATAGAGTGCCTGAAGAACATGGATGGAGGTTCATGACATTGTCCAGGAGGCAGTGATGAAGACCATCCCCAAGAAAAAGAAATGCAAAAAGGCAAAACGGTTATCTGAAGAGGCCTTACAAATAGCTGAGAAAAAAAGAGAAGGAGAGGCAAAGGAGAAAAGGAA
This sequence comes from Neotragus moschatus, assembly GCA_006410615.1. Classification (NCBI taxonomy): domain Eukaryota; kingdom Metazoa; phylum Chordata; class Mammalia; order Artiodactyla; family Bovidae; genus Neotragus; species Neotragus moschatus. The sequence goes on along the minus strand of SJYA01001171.1, from coordinate 1,351,524 downwards.
GCATAGTCCCATCAGAATGCAGAGCTCCAAAGAATAGGAAGGGGAGAAAAGGAAGGCTTCCTCAGTTAACAATGCAAAGAAATAAAGGAAAATTGGAAAAGACTAGATATCTCTTCAAGAAAATTAGAGATAGCAACAGAACATTTCATACAAAGATGGGCAAATAAAGGACAGATGGTATGGATCTAAACGAGGCAGAAGATATTAAGAAGAAGTGGCAAAATACACAGAACTATTAAAAAAAAGAAATATTAATGTCCCAGATAACCATGATCGTGTGATCACTTGCATAGTGCCAAACATCCTGAACGTGAAGTAAAATGGGCCTTAGGAAGCATTGCTACCAATAAAGCTAGTGGAAGTAATGGAATTCCAGCCGAGCTATTTCAGATTCTAAAAGATGATGCTGTGAAAGTGGGGCAATCAATATACTGGCAAAATTGGAAAACTCAGCAGTGGCCACAGGACTGGAAAAGGTCAGTTTTCATTCCAATCCTAAAGAAAGACAATGCCAAAGAATGTTCAAACTACCGCACAATTGCACTCATCTCACACCCTAGTAAAGTAACGCTCAAAATTCTCCAAGTTGGGCTTCAGCAATACGTGAACCATGAACTTTCAGATGTTCCAGCTAGATTTAGAAAAGGCAGAGGAACCTTAGATCAAATTGCCAACATTCATCAGATCACAGAAAAGGCATGAGATTCCAGAAAAATATCTGCTTTAAAGATTATGCCAAAATCTTTGACTGTGGGGATCACAACAAGCTATGGAAAATTCTCAGAGATTGAAATGCCAGATCACTTCACCTGCCTCCTGAGGAACCTGTACGCAGGTCAGGAAACAACAGTTAGAACTGGACATGGAACAACAGACTGGTTCCAGATCAGGAAAGGAGTATGTCAAGGCTGTATATTGTCACCCTGCTTATTTAACTTATACGCAGAATACATCATGAGAAATGCTGGACTGGAAGAAACACAAGCTGGAATCAAGATTGCCGGGAGAAATGTCAATAACCTCAGATATGCAGATGACACCACCATTATGGCAGGAAGCAAAGAGGAACTAAACAGCCTCTTGATGAAAGTGAAAGAGGAGAGCGAAAATGCTGGCTTAAAATTCAACATTCTAAAAATGAAGATTATGGCATATGGTCCCATCAGTTTATGGGAAATAGATGTGGAAACAATGTAAACAGTGATATAGTTTATTTCTTGGGCTCCAAAATCACTGCAGATGAAATTAAAAGACACTTGCTCCTTGGAAGAAGAGGTTAGTTATATGATTACTGAATTAATATAGACAGGAGGCAGTGATAATATAGCCTAGAATAATGATAATGAAGGTGAGAAGATGCTTAAGAAGGTCAAGTTTTAGTCAGTTCCACTGTTGTCTGTGTTAAGAATGCCTATTTGTTGTTCAGTTGCTCAATCTTGTCTGACTCTTTGTGATCCCATGGGCTGAAGCATATCAGGCTTCCTTGTCCTTTGCCATTTCCTGGAGCTTGCTCAAACTCATGTCCATCAAGTCAGTGATGCCATCCAACCATCTCATCCTCTGTTGTCCCCTTCTCCTCCTGCCTTCAATCTTTCCCAGCATCAGGGTCTTTTCATCAGCTCTTTGCATCAGGTGGCCAAAGTATTAGAGCTTTATCTTCAGCACAAGTCCTTCCACAGAATATTCAGGATTGATTTATTTTAGGATTGACTGGTTGGATCTCTTTGCAGTCCAAGGGACTCTCAAGAGCCTTCTCTCACACCACAGTTCACCAGCATTGATTATTCAGCACTCAGCTTTCTTTCTCTCACATCCATACATGACTATTGGAGAAACCATGGCTTTGACTAGATGGACCTTTGTTGGCAAAGTAGTGTCTCTACTTTTTAATATGCTGTCTAAGTTTGTCATAATTTTTCTTCCAAGAAGCAAGCATCTTTTAATTTCATAGCTGCAGTCACCATCTGCAGTGATTTTGGAGCCCCAAAATAAAGTCTGTCACTTTCCATTGTTTTGCCACCTCTTTGCCTTGAAGTGATCAGGTAAGTTTCAGCACAATTGCTTAGTTAGGTCAACTCATTGCCAAAGAGTCAGTCAAACCTATTCTTTGAGTGTTAGAAATGGCCAGATAAAATAGCATAAATAATGAAATACATCCAAGTAAGTGAGATTATTATATCAGTACAAACACTGACTACTCTTGAGAAGGGACCAGTCTTGTCACTTCAAATAACTAATCCGTTTTATGTAACTGGACTGATTAAATTAGCACAAAAGGACATTACATATATGCCATGAAAGCAAAGCCTGCTTCTCATCAGTGTCTTAAATATGCTCACATTTTTTATGACTTGTTTTTACTAGTTATGGTTACACCTAATCTTTCTCCCCAAAGGCAAGAATGTCAAAAAGGATGGGCATGCTGTGCTGAGCAGTATAGCAGTTAGCCAAGGACTAGGGATGTGATGGAGAGAAAGTATTTGTCAAGTGTTTTAATGAAAATTTAAATTGGAATTTAAATTGAAAATTTAAATAGGAATCCAGTAAGAACCCAGAAGATGATCTAAGATTAGACTAGCTATTTGGTCATAGCTAGGAAGTGGTAAATGAGAAAAGTATGTGCTGTTCTTTTCAAAGATTTGGTTCTGAAAATAAAGAGTTGTAGATCACAACCTTGATCTAGTTTTCCTCATCCACATAGATAATAGCATTGTGTTAATCAAGCGAGAAATTAGGTAGGAAAGAAATTCTCTCCAACCTTGAGTTACGGCTGGCTATAAGAAGGGTTTGGTCTTTGTCAGTTGTATAGTTTAAATGTATTTTGTGGTTTCAGGGGAAAGAATCAGATAGAAAGTTTGAAGATCAAAGGTCTGATTTAGTAAGTGGATTACAGTTCTGAATGAGGCTGTCAAAAATAAGAGAAAGGAGTGAGTGAACTTGACTTCCATTCCAGGATGTCTGGTTCAAGATGAGTGATCACATCATCGTGGTTATCTGGGTCACGAAGATCTTTTTCGTATACTTCTTCTGTGTATTTTAGCCACCTCTTCTTAATATCTTCTGCTCTGTTAGGTCTATACCGTTTCTGTCCTTTATTGTGTCCATTTTTGCAAGAAATGTTCCTATGGTATTTCTAATTTTCTAGAAGAGATCTTTATTCTCTCCCATTCTATTGTTTTCTTCTATTTTTTTGCATTGTTCACTTATGAAGGCTTTCATATTACTCATTGCTAAGGGTATATCTTTCCTTTTCTCCTTTGCCTTTTACTTCTCTTCTTTTCTCAGCTATTTGTAAGGCCCCTTCAAACAACCATTTTGCCTTTTTGCATTTCTTTTTCTTGGGGATTGTCTTCATTACCACCTCCTGTATAATGTCATGAACCTCCATCTTCAGGCACTCTATCAGATCTAATCTCTTGAATCTATTTGCCACTTCTACTGTATAATCATAAGGGATTTGACTTAGCTCATATCTGAATGGTCTAGTGGTTTTCCCTACTTTCTTCAATTTAAGTCTGAATCTTGCAATAAGCAGTTTGTGATCTGAGTCACAGTCAGCTCCTGGTCTTGTTTTTGCTAACTATGTAGACCTTCTCTATCTTTGGCTGCAAAGAATAGGCTAAAATAAATACTATTGAAGTACCAACTATGTATTATTTTCTGTTTTTAAATATTGCTAATAAACTTATTTCCTAACAGGAAAATAAAGATAATTTACATAAATTGCTGCAAAATGTTTTCTACCAGTCAGTACCATTTTATTTTTTTCCAACAAGAGAAGCCAGTCTTATAACTAAGGAAACAGCTATTGGAGTTGAGTCAGGTGAGCCAGAAATTCTAGAGGAGAGAAGCATAAGTTGCTGCTAAAAAATGACTGAAGTAAACTAATTTGGAGGCCTTGGTTGTACAAGAAGAAAAATAAAGTCTAAAGTTTATGGGAATATCTAGAAGGATGTCAAATAGACTTAATAGGAGTAGCAAAAACATAGATACAAGAAAGAAAATATAAAAAAAAATAAAAAGTAAGTCTAATTCCTATCAGTTCAGTTCAGTCGCTCAGTTGTGTCCGACTCTTTGCGACCCTATGAATCACAGCACTTCAGGCCTCCCTGTCCATCACCAACTCCCGGCGTTCACTCAGACTCACGCCCATTGAGTCAGTGATGCCATCCAGCTATCTCATCGTCGGTCACCCCCTTCTCCTCCTGCCCCCAATCCCTCCCAGCTATAAACCAATTCAAAATGTAGGGAATTTATTTGTTTACATCATAACAAGGAGACATTTATTGACGAAGGAGTCTCTTGATGAAAGTGAAAGAGGAGAGTGAAAAAGTTGGCTTAAAGCTCAACATTCAGAAAACTCAGATCATGGCATCCGGTCCCATCACTTCATGGAAAATAGATGGGGACACAGTGGAAACAGTGACTGACTTTATTTTTCTGGTCTCCAAAATCACTGCAGATGGTAATTGCAGCCATGAAATGAAAAGATGCTTATTCCTTGAAAAGAAAGTTATGACCAACCTAGACAGCATATTAAAAAGCAGAGAAATCACTTTGTCAACAAAGGTAAGTCTAATCAAGGCTGTGATTTTTTTCAGTAGTCATGTATGGATGTGAGAGTTGGACTATAAAGAAAGCTGAGCACCAAAGAATTGATGTTTTTGAACTATGGTATTGGAGAAGACTCTTGAGAGTCCTTTGGACTGCAAGGGGATACACCCAGTCCATCCTAAAGGAGATCAGTCTTGGGTGTTCATTGGAAGGACTGATGTTGAAGCTGAAACTCCGATACTTTGGCTACCTCATGCAAAGAACCGACTCATTTGAAAAGACCTTGATGCTGGGAGGGATTGGGGGGCAGGAGGAGAAGGGGACGGCAGAGGATGAGATGGCTGGATGGCATCACCAACTTGATGGACATGGGTTTGGGTGGACTCCGGGAGTTGGTGATGGACAGAAAGGCCTGGCGTGCTGAGATTCACGGGGTGGCAAAGAGTCAGACACGACTGAGAGAAAGCAGGATACTGATTTTATCACTGTCCACATAGAAGTCAAATTGTATCTCAACACTTCATAGGAAAACAGTGTTTTTCAGAACTTAGCTCAAATTACCACTTCTGAGGAAATGCTTTTGACAGATTTCATAATTCCTTCTCTGTACCTACATTTTCCAGACTTAGGGGCCTCTTTTCATGTATCTCTATTATTTTAGTGTAGCAGAACTGGAAAGATAGCATAAGCCTTTATGCCAGTATGAACTTTATCCCTAGGTCTGATCTGAATCTTGTCCAGATGTTATTACTTACCAGAGAGATACAAGGAAATAGACTTTTTCTCCATCACCTTCTCATTCACAGATCTGTAGCAGAAGTTACTGGATTGGGTAAAACATTCATTTGTGTGGTTTTTTTTGTTGTTGTTGTTTGTTTGTTCGTTTTCCATAAGATGGCTCTAGTAGTGCTTAGTTGTTTTTAAATTCATTTGAACAATTTTGTTAGATTGTATTGTGAAAGCTCTCATATCAGCATGAACTTTAAAAAAAAGACTATGAAAACTGATGGATTTTTGTGGAGCCATTTTAGTACTGAAGATAGAGAAAAAAACAACATTTCCAGCACATTTTGCTTTATTACTTCAAGAAGGGTAAAAATGCAACTGAAATGCAAAACAAGATTTTGTGTATAGAGAAGGTTCTGTGACAGATCAAATATATCAAAAGCGGTTTACTAAGTGTTGCATTAGAAATTCCTTGCTGGATGATGCTCCAGGGTCAGGTAGATCAGTTGAAGTTGATAGCAATGAAATAGAGACATTAATTGAGAACAATCAATGTTATAGCATGCAGGAGACAGCTGACATACTCAAAATATCCAAATCAAATGTTGAAAAGTATTTGCACCAACTTGGTTATTTTAATCATTTTGGTGTTTGGGTTCCATCTAAGTTAAGCAGGAAAATCTTCTTGGCTTCTTTTCTGCATGTGATTCTCTACTGGACCGTAACAAAGTGTTCCATTTTTAAAACAAAATGTGATGGGCAATGAAAAATGGATACTGTACAATAATGTGGAATGAAAGAGATCATGGGGCAAGTGAAATGAACCACCAACTACACTAGAGCCCAGTCTTCATCTAAAGGCGATGGTGTGTATATGGTGGAGTTGAAAAGGAATCCTCTATGTAAACTCCTTCCAGAAAACCAAACGTTTCATTCCAGCAAGTACTGCTCCCAATTAGACCAATGGAAATCAGCACTCGAAAATTGTCTGGAACAGAAAGTGCATAATTTTCCATCAGAATTACTTAAGATCACATATTTCTTTGATGATCAGGCAAAAACTGTTACAGCTTGACTGGGAAGTTCTTATTCACCATTGTATTCACCAGCCATTGCACCTTTGGATTTCTATTTATTTCGGTCTTTACAAAATTCTTTTAATGGAAAAAATTTCAGTTCCCTGGGAAAATGTAAAAGGCACCCGGAATAGGTCTTTACTCAAAAAGATTAAAACTTTTGGGAAGATGGAATTATGAAGTTACCTGAAACATGGCAGAAAAAAAGAAAATGGAACAAAATGGTGAATACGTTATTTAATAAAGTTCTTGGTGAAAATGAAAAACATGTCTTTTATTTTTACTTAAAAACCAAATGAACTTTTGGCTGACCCAATAAATAGGGAAGGGAAGGGGACTATGGGAGGGTGAGAAATATGGAAGGAAGATGCTTGCTAGCTGCTTTGGGGCCTTTTCATGTTGATGATGCAAGGATGAAAAAAACAAATGTACTCAGAAATCCTGAATGCATAGTAATCCCCAAACTTTACCACTTCATTACGTGTGTTACATCGGGTTACATTATGAGTTTTACCCATTCAATTGGGTTGTTTCTTCTTTTATTGTCATTCGCTGTAATACCAGAAAGAAATAATTGGAATGGGCAATATAGTATGGATTTATTTCGTATTGAATCTGATGTGTTTCATATTGCCTCTTAGACTAAGTAACTCAGTTTCTACGAACCATGGAAGCGTTCCCCAAATAAAGATTATTGTACATATAAAGACAATTAAAAATGAAATTTATCAAAGACAGTTATTCAAGTTCACGGACAATTCTTTATACATTGATGCTGAAATCACTGCCTGAAAAATACAAAGGAGCTTGCAAATTACCTTCAATCTTTTTGTTATACAATGAGGTATTTTTCTTTTCTATTTTGAATCTTAGAGGAGGAGAGCTCAAGCAGCTTGTGTTAAAACTTTTTTTTTTTTTTCAGAAAAAGAAAAAAGGTTATTTATCTAACAGTCTTCAGGAATAAATAACTAAAAATTAATAAAAAATAATGAAGATGGCTTTAGGAAACACCCTTAAATGTCAAACTGGGAAATGTATTTTCTTGAAAAGATTCTGAAAGGAATTGAATGGGTAGAGTGCAACATTTAAATATCACTGTTATACAGATCTTAGACAAGCATGCTAAAAAATGAAAACAGTCGACTGTACATGATGGTAAATTTTTGGATGATTTTTCAACATTATAAGATGATACCTCTACAACAAAAAATCATAAGGACAATTGCTCAGTAAAGCTCTACCCTTTTAATACTTGAAATTTTTCATATTTTCACAAAGAATGAAACTGTAATCACATTCCTGGACATTTGTAATATCTTTATGTATGTCAAAAGTTGACGCATAAACACAACTAATAAACTAATTCTCTTGAGAAGAGATTGTTTATGGAATTTGCATCTTAACTCTAAGGAGGGGCTTCCCTGATAGCTCAGTTTGTAAAGAATCTACCTACAATGCAGGAAACCCTGGTTCAATTCCTGGATTGGGAAGATATGCTGGAGAAGGGATAGGCTACCCACTCCAGTACGCTTGGGCTCCCCTTGTGGCTCAGCTGGTAAAATACCCACCTGCAATGAGGGAGACCTGGGTTCAGCTGTTGAGTTAGAAAGATCCCCTGGAGAAGGGAAAGGCTACCAACTCCAGTATTCTGGCCTGGAGAATTCCTTGGGGTCGCATAGAGTCGGACATGAGGGAACGACTTTTACTTTCACTCTAAGGAGATAATGCAGAGTGATGTGTGCAAAATTAAGCATTTAAAAATGGACAGGAGCCAAGTGACTTATTTGTGACTTTCTCCCAAGAGCACATTGAAAACAGAAAACATGCTTAAAAAAACCCGGAAATCTACCTGTACACTTTAGTACTAGACTTAAAATCAGTGTGTTTTGTTCCAACCTTAATCTCCAGGGAGTGGCAGAACGTTTCCAAAAGACTTTGCTAGCTTGTGGCTTCACGTCTCTAAAGTTTCCTTTAAATCTCCTTGAATGCAGTCTTTTAAGGAGCGAAGCCTGGCCATGGGGCAGTCCATGGGGTCGGGAAGAGTCGGACAGGACTTGGCAACTGAACAACAACAACAAAAAGCAGTCTTAGGGTGTGTTTGCATGCATTATCCACAGCTGGTTACTTTGGCATCTTGCAAAGGTCTCAGTGAAAGTGTTGCTCCTTCTTCCTGCTCATGTGTGTTTTAATACTGAGGCCTTTGCAGGAAGCTGATTGTCAGCTTTCACAGAAGATCATGTTAGAGCAATCCAAACTGTTAGCAGACATTCATACTTGGAGAACATTAGCCTATTTTCCAGAAGCTACCAGATCTTTTTTAGACTTTCAAGATCTTTTATTTCTAAATTAAACATAACCTGCTGGCAAATCCTACTGATAACAGTGTTCTTTCTCTGTTAACAACTGATTTGCTGGAATTGCTTTTAAGTTTTTAATAGAAAGATTTTATTTCAGTTACAGTGTAGTCTAGGAAAAAATTAGAGGTAATTTTACATGTATCTTTATTTAAATAACAGTAGTATGTTTCATTCACAAAGGGCTCTAATACAAATTTGTGGCTACAAATAAAATAAACGGAGGTCTACAAAAACTATGAAATTATCTTATATGCATGTTCATTACTTTTTGTTAGTAGCTATCAACATGGTGGCTAAAATTATGTGCCTACAAAAAAACTGAATTAATAAAAATGGATTTATTATCAAAATAGCATATCTATGAAAAGTGATTGCCAAAATTAAGCACGAGTACCTACATATGTTTTAAAATAGGACATGATTAGCTTTTGCGAGTTTCTGTCATCAATTGTGCTGGGAAATGGGACAAATTCTTTCTTTGTTCATGAACAGTTCATATTCAAATACACGAGGACTGCTCCTTAGAATTGTAGGCCATAACTTATCCCACTACATACAGGCAGCGCAGTTTATAGAAGTAGTCCTGTGAAAGGGCTGTGTTTCTTGTATTCCAAAGAAGTAAACATTAGTGTGATTTTAAAATTACAGCTATTGAAGTTCACAGACAGAAATTATAAACATAAGTTTGCCTCACTCACATTGGCTCTTAAAGATTCATAATCCTCTAAGCTTCCCTACATGGTAAGACATTTTGTCGGAACATGGAGAAAAAGAAATGTTGGAAAGTTTTGAAAAGACATATTTTTTTCAAATAAACTGTTACTTTCCTTACATGACTATTGAGCTTTTATTTTGAAACATTAGAAAATTCTTAGATTTTTTTTAGTTTATTTTTATAGCAGTATAATGGACACTCTTAAAAGCTATATAAGCAAACTGCTATTAATAAAATAATAATAATAGCTATTATTAATTGAATGTTTATCATGTACTAGGCAATATCCCAAGTATTTTTGCTTACATTATTTTGTTAAGTACTGACCAGTTGTTCACTAGACAAGCTAAATGACAGTAGCTTATAAATCATGAAGCGTCTACATGAATGAAGCTGCTATGCATCAAACTTCATGCTGGTCCTAATTGTTCCGTAGATTGTTAAAAAGCGGAACAGTGAATGATGAGCATATTTTGGGGATGTTCTAAAATGAAAGCGTTAGTTGTTCAGTCTTGTCCAACTCTTTGCCAACGCACGGACTGCAGCTTGCCAGGCTCTCCTGTCCATGGAATTCTCCAGGCACGAATACTGGAGTGGGTAGTCATTCCCTTCTCCAGGGGATCTTCCTGACCCAGGAATAGAATCCAGGTCTCCTGCTTTGCAGGTGGATTCTTTACAGTCTGAGGCACCAGGGAAGCCCCTGGAGTAGGACTAAATTCATATATTCTCTTCCATTTTAAATCTTGTTTAAGATGACAGAATATACCAGCCTTAGATCCACTGATCTAGATTTCTATTTTTTAAAAAAATATTAAGAATTAAGGTTAGAAAACTAAAGTGACTGTTTGAGATAGGAAATAAAGTCAGGTTTTTATTGGATGACTACAAGTAAAATTAAAACTTCTTAGGATCTCTGAGATCATTTCATTTAATTAAGTAATAAGCTACTAACAGACTTTTCTCGAGAATTTTAAAATTTTGTGCTCAAGGTAAGTTTACCATTGGAAATGACATTGCTGAATTATTTTTCTTTAGGGTAACCTATTCTGGATCCCTCCTTAAATGTTCCGATTTTCTTTTTCTTCTAGGAAGCACAAAGTTGAGAGCTCCTTTCATTACAGCAACTATTCTTAGGCTTAGATTTTCTAAAGTAACTTTTGATTTTTGTCTTTGTGCTTAAAATCTCATTTCCATGATTCTTTATCTTTAATTTCAAATACCTTTAGGTACAGAAAAATAATATTTTCAATTTTAAAGCATCTTACATATTTCTATTACATCAGTTCAGTTCAGTTGCGCGGTTCTGTCCAACTCTTTGTGACCCCATGAATGATAGCATGCCAGGCCTCCCTGTCCATCATCAACTTCCAGAGTTCACTCAAACTCTAGTCCATCGAGTCAGTGATGCCATCCAACCATCTCATCCTCTGTCATCCCCTTCTCCTCCTGCCCCTAACCCCTCCCAGGACTAGGGTCTTTTCCAGTGAGTCAACTCTTCTCATGAGGTGGCCAAAGTATTGAGGTTTCAGCTTCAGCATCAGTTCTTCCAGTGAACACCCAGGGCTGATCTCCTTTAGCATGAACTGGTTGGATCCCCTTGCAGCCCAAGGGACTCTCAAGAGTCTTCTCCAACACCACAGTTCAAAAGCATCAATTCTTCGGCGCTCAGCCTTCTTCACAGTCCAACTCTCACATCCATACATGACCACTGGAAAAATCATAGCCTTGACTAGATGGACATTTNTTAGCATGAACTGGTTGGATCCCCTTGCAGCCCAAGGGAAGCTCAAGAGTCTTCTCCAACACCACAGTTCAAAAGCATCAATTCTTCGGCGCTCAGCCTTCTTCACAGTCCAACTCTCACATCCATACATGACCACTGGAAAAATCATAGCCTTGACTAGATGGACATTTGTTGGCAAAATAATGTCTCTGCTTTTGAATATGCTGTCTAGGTTGGTCATAACTTTCCTTCCAAAGAGTAAGTTTCTTTTAATTTCATGGCTGTAATCACCATCTGCAGTGATTTTGGAGCCCCCCAAAATAAAGTCAGCCACTGTTTCCACTGTTTCCCCATCTATCTGACATGAAGTGATGGGACCAGATGCCATGATTTTAGTTTTCTGAATATTGAGCTTTAAGCCAACTTTTCACTCTCCTCTTTCACCTTCATCAAGAAACTTTTTAGTTTCTCTTCACTTTCTGCCATAGGGTGGTGTCATCTGCATATCTGAGGTTATTGATATTTCTCCTGGCAATCTTGATTCCAGCTTTTGCTTCCTCCAGTCCAGTGTTTCTCATGGTGTACTCTGCATATAAGTTAAATAAGCAGGGTGACAATGTACAGCCTTGAAGTACTCGTTTTCCTATTTGGAACCAGTCTATACATTAATTAATTTGATTCTTGTCTTGTACAAGTATCAGTTCAGTTGCTCAATCATGTCTGACTCTTTGTGACTCCATGGACTGCAGCACACCAGGCTTCACTGCCATCACCAGCTCCCAGAACTTGTTCAAACTCATGTCCATTGAGTCAGTGATGCCATTCAACCATCTCATCCTTTGTCATCCCCTTCTCCTCCTGCCTTCAATCTTTTCCAGTATCAGGGTCTTTTCTAATGAGTCAGCTTTTCGTACCAGGTAGCCAGACTACTGGAGATTCAGTATCAGTACTTCAAGATTGATTTGAATTTCATCAAATCAGTATCAGTACTTCAGGAATGAACATTCAGAATTGATTTCCTTTGGGGTTGACTGGTTTGATCTCCTTGCAGTCCAAGGGACTCTCAAGAGTCTTCTCTAAAATCACAGTTCCAAAGCATCAATATTTTGGTGCTCAGCTTTCTTTTTGGTCCAACTCTAACCACCATACATGACTACTGGAAAAACCATAGCTTTGACTAGAGAAAACTTTGTCAGCAAAGTAGTGTCTCTGCTTTGTCATACGCTGTCAATGTTTGTCATAGCTTTTCTTCCTCGGAGCAAGCACCTTTTAATTTCATTGCTATGGTCACCATCTGCAGTGATTTTGGAGCCCAAGAAAATGAACTCTGTCACTGTTCCCATTGTTTCCTCATCTATTTGCCATGAAGTGATGGGACTGGATGCCATGATCTTAGTTTCTTAATGTTGAATATTAAGCCAGCTTTTTCACTGTCATCTTTCACTTTCATCAAGTGGCTCTTTTTTCTTTTCCTGCTATAAGGATAGTGTCATCTGCATATTTGAAGTTATGGATATTTCTCTCAGCAATCTTGATGCCAACTTGTGTTTCCTCCAACCAGGCATTTCACATTATGTATTCTGCATATAAGTTAAAAAAGCAAGGTGGCAATGTACAGCCTTGATGTAATTCCTTCTCAGTTTGGAACCGGTCCATTGCACCATGTCTGGTTCTAACTGTTGCTTCTTTACCTGCATAAGATTTCTCAGGAGGCAGGTCAGGTGGTCTGGTATTCCCATCTCTTGAAGAATTTTCCATAGTTTGTTGTGATCTACACAGTCAAAGGCTTTAGCATAATCAATGAAGCAGAAGATGTTTTTTCTGGAACTCTCTTGCTTTTTCCATGATCTAATGGAGGCCAGCAATTTGATCTCTGGTTCTTCTGCCTTTTCTAAATCCAGCTTGAATATCTGCAAGTTCACTGTTCACGTACTGTTGAAGGCTTGGAGAATTTTGAGCATTACTTTGCTAGAGTGTGAAATGAGTGGAGTTGTGAAGTAATTTGAACATTCTTTGGCATTGTTCTTCTTCCAGATTGGAATGAAAACTGACGTTTTCCAGTCCTGTGGCCACTGCTGCATTTTCCAAATTTGCTGGCTTATTGCATGCAGCATGTTCAGAGCATCATCTTTGAGGATTTGAAGTAGTTCAACTGGAATTCCATTATCTCCACTAGCTTTGTTCATAGTGATGATTCCTAAGGCCCACTTGACTTCGCACTCCAAGATGTCTGGCTCTAGGTAAATGATCACATCATCATGGTTATCTGAGTCATTAAAATCTTTTTTGTATAATTCTTCAAAATATTCTTGCAACCTCTTGTTAAGATCTTTTGCTTCTGTTAGGACCATACCATTTTTGTCTTTTATTGTGCCCATCTTTGCATGTAATGATCCCTTGGTATCTCTAATTTTTCTTGAAGAAGTCTCTAGACTTTCCCATTCTATTGTTTTCCTCTGTTTCTTTGCATTATTCACCAAGGAAGGCTTTCTTATCTCTCCCTGCTATTCTTTGGAGCTCTGCATTCTGATGGGTTTATCTTTCCTTTTCTCCTTTACCTTTGCTTCTCTTCTTTTCTCAGCTATTTGCAAGCCCTCCTCAGACAACTGTTTTGCCTTTCTGCATTTCTTTTTCTTTGCAATGGTTTTGGTCACTGCCTCTTGTACAATGCTGTGAACTTCTGTCCGTATTTCTTCAGGCAATCTGTCTATCAGGCCTGCCACAGGATCAGGGGCACTGAATACAACAGTCAATACAACAAGTAGCCAAGGAGTGTGGGTGTAAGTTTTTTTGAAGGAGGTTGCCATTACTGCCATTATCCCTATCATAGTTTAGCCTCAGGCCAAATGATAGAGACGGAACACATCCCCACTCATTAACAGAAAATTGAGTTAAAGATTTACTGAGCATTACCCTGCCCATCAGAGCAAGACCCAGATTCCCCCACAGGCAGTCCTTCCCATCAGAAAGCTTGGACAAGCCTCTTATCCCTCTCCATCAGAGGGCAGATAGAATGAAAACAACAATAACTGAAAACTAACCAAACTGATCACATGGACCACAGCCTTGTCTAACTCATGAAACTATGAGCCATGTCATGTAGGGCCACCCAAGACAGCAGGTCATGATGGAGAGCTCTGACAAAATGTGGTCCGCTAGAAAAGGAAATGGCAAACCACTTCAGTACTCTTGCCTTGGGAACCCCATGAATAGTATGAATAAATATACTCATTCTTATTTTGATACAGAAGAAAATGAATATTTAAAAATTAATAACTTTGCAAAATAACATAGGCAATAAATCAACTAAAATATTTTCATTTAAATGCAATATATTTTTTGCTATATTACTCTCCTCTCTATTGATTAAAAAGTATTTTATCTAAGAGTAACAAGGGTCATATTAATAGTTCAGTTCAGTTCAGTTCAGTCACTCAGTTGTGTCCAACTCTTTGTGACACCATGGACTGAAGCACGCCAGGCTTCTCTGTCCATCACCAACTTCTGGAGTTTACTCAAACTCACATCCACTGAGTTGGTGATGCCATCCAACCATCTCATCCTTTGCTGTCCCCTTCTCCTCCCGTCTTCAATTTTTCCCAGCATCAAGGTTTTTTCAAACGAGTCCATTCTTTGTACCAGGTGGCCAAAGTATTGGAGTTTCAGTTTCAACCTCAGTCCTTCCAATGAGTATTTAGGACTGATTTCCTTCAGAATGGACTGGTTAGATTACCTTGCAGTCCAAGGGACTCTCAAGAATCTTCTCCAACACCACAGTTCAAAAGTACCAATTCTTTGGAGCTCAGCTTTCTTTATAGTCCAACTCTCATACCCATATATGATTACTGGAGAAAACATGGCTTTGAGTAAACAGACCTTTGTTGGCAAAGTAATGTCTCTGCTTTTTAATATGCTATCTAGGTTGGTCATAGCTTTTCTTCCAAGGAGCAAGAATCTTTTAATTTCATGGCTGCAGTCACCATCTGCAGTGATTTAGGAGCCCAGAAAAATAAGGTTTATCACTGGTTCCATTGTTTCCCCCATTTATTTGCCATGAAGTGATGGGACCAGATGCCCTGATCTTAGTTTTCTGAATGTTGAGTTTTAGGCCAACTTTTTTAACTCTCCTCTTTCATTTTCATCAAGAGGCTCTTTATTTCTTCTTCACTTTCTGCCTTAAGTGTGATGTCATCTATATATCTGAGGTTATTGATATTTCTTCAGTAATCTTGGCTCTAGCTTGTGCTTCATCCAGTCCAGCATTTCTCATGATGTACTGTGCATATAAGTTAAATAAACAGTGTGAGAATACACAGTTTTGATGTACCCCTTTTCGGGTTTGGAACCAATCTATTGTTCCATGTCCAGTTCTAACTGTTGCTTCTTGACCTGAACACAGATTTCTCAGGAGCTAGGTCAGGTGGTCTGGTATTCCCATCTCTAAGAATTTTCCACAGTTTGTGGTGATCCACACAGTCAAAGGCTTTGGCATAGTCAATAAAGCAGAAGTAGATGTTTTTCTGGAACTCTCTTGCTTTTTCAATGACCCATAGTTTAGAAGATACTTTAATACCAGTCACCTGAGAGCAATTTTGAGATTATAAATCATGATTCAGAACATGCATAGGACTGAGAGGATCCTGTTTACAGCTCATGTTAGGAAATCCAGAGAATAACTTATTGATCCCTTATTAAAATATATTATTTAGCACTTCAAATAGACACAGAACAATCATGGTCTAGCCACATACTTGCCAGGTAAAATAGAGAATTGAATTATTATAGTTTTGACATTTTAAATTAAATTCCCAGGAATCTAAGGTGTTATTTGTCCTCATTTAAATTGATTTAGATTCATATTTAATACTCAGCTAATACTGATCTCTTTTTTTTGCAGATTTTAATTATTGAAGCCCCATATATGGTAATTACACATATCAATTCCTCCCAAAGTATCCACTATGGCTCTTAGTTGCTCTTTCCCATGTCTCACTTTAAGGTATTTCTTCTCATTTTTTGATATCCTGTGTCAAACATGACCCCAAGTGGAGCACACAACCTTCAGTTCTTTGATAGTTAAATGTATCTTTTCATTTCAATGTTTCTGTTAGCTCCATCATAGATGCCATAAATCATTTTTTAAAAAGCTAAACAATAGAAGAAATGGGAAAATATATTAACAGGCAATTCCCAGTATAATTTTACAAGAAATATATAAGTGCATGCTTAACCTCACTGATAATCGAGTAAGTATCCATTTATTTCTTGACCATGAGTTTGAAATTTAAAAATGACCCTTAGTATTTGATAATATGAAGTGTTGTTAGGGTCTTGAAAAATGAGCAGTTAGCTCTGTTTTGACCTCCAAACTGTCTTTGTCAAAATATATTGTGGGATTCATGTATATATATGGCTGAGTCCCTTTCTGTCCACTTGAAACTGTCATTGCATTTTTAATTGGCTATACCCCAATATAAAATAAAATGTTATATGACTAATAAAATTATAAATAGATAATACATAATATTTATAATAAATAATAAAATGTATTAATAACATATGTATATATAATCTATCTATATGTATATGTGGGGGGCATATATATATATATATATATATATACACATATATACATCAAGCCAATAAGATTATTCTGTCTCAGATATAATGGTTATTTTTTAATTTTTGAGGTCAGCTATGAGATTCAGATCTGAACCTGGCATTTTAGTTGTTTGTTTCTTCTTCATGTCTTGACTGTAGAAAAAGTTGCTTGGCTGTTTCTCAGATGGGTGAAGAAAGATTAGCTCCACTCCCTCTCCGTCTGCATTAGAACCAGAGTCACAGGAAGGACACAGGGCAGCCAGGCCTCCAAGAGCTTTTGTGTGCAGTAGCAAGAACTCACGCCCACAATTTCTTTTTGTTTGGTCTGAAAGGGCAGAGAGAATCATCAAATCGCCTGAATAGAGGGAACATTTTTATTGAACCACCTACTGGGCTAAATTAATTGAGCAGTGGAACATGACAGTTCAATAGGTGAGATTATCAAAAGAAAACTGCCCTCCTTGGGCAAAAACCACAGATGGGTGCCTGAGCTTTTCTGAGAGTAGTGATTGCTTCATGACAAAAATATAATTGCCCCCTATTGTCACATCGCCCTTTAATGAGTCCCATCCAGCACCTAAATATGACAAATAGGAAGGGATGATGTGCAAGAGGGTTGACAGTTACATCTGATTTTAAACCATATGAGGTTACACAGCTTTGAAGATAAACTGTCCTTTGTCTTATAAAATCAAAGAATTATTTTTTGGTTGTTTCAGTGATACTTTTGATTAACAGAAAATTTGAACATTTATTTTATTTCCAATGGTCCAAATAAGCTAAATTAATCATGGTAAAACAAGAAGCCAAAAGCAGTTTTGGGGAGAAAAATGTTTACCCTATTGAGTAGAAAGAGCTTTGCAGTTTATTTAATCATTCCTTTATTAACTGGCCAAACTTTTAGTACTTACTAAAGGATCAGACAGAATGATAGGAGCTGTCATTGGAGAGAATCACAGTTCTAGTTTGGTGTAAAATATATCTTAATTTTTAATATTTAAACAGCTTAACTGTCTAATCAGTTAGGACTCTTCCATCTGGAAGGAATTGAAAACTGAGCTCAAATTGGCTTAAACAACAATGGCACTTATTGGTTCACACATCTGGAAGTCCAGAGATAGGGCAAGCTTCAGGGTTGATTTAATCTAATGTTTCCAGTGCTGTTTCTTTATGATTCTCTAGGCCAGCACTGTCCAATGGAACATTCTGTAATAGCAGAAATGTTCTATTAATATATTAGCATAATATGATGGTAACCCATAGCCACATGTGGCTATTGAGCATATAAAGACTTCTACTGTAACTTAGGAAATGAATTTTCAGCTTTACTTAATTTTCAGTAATTTAAGTAAATTCATAGACCTAGTGGCTACTGTATTGAACAGTGCAACTCTACACAATGACCCCTCGCTCACAGTGTGACTACATCACCATAGGCTTATAGTATGCTGGTTGCAGATAGTTAGACAGAAAATCATTCAAATCAGAACAACAATTGATGATGAGAGCTCATTCAGAAGAACAAACATCCTCTTCTTACAATGTTGTTGCTGTCATTTAGTAACTAAATCATGTCCAACTCTTTATGGCCCCATTAACTATAGCATGCCAGCCTCCTCTGTCCTACACTATCTCATGGGGTTTGCTCAAAACCATGTCCATTGAGTCAGTGATGCTATCTAATCATCTCATCTTCTGCCATCCCCTTCTTCTCTTGCCTTAAATCTTTCACAGAATCAGGGTCTTTTACAATGGTCGGCTCTTCACATCAGGTGGCCAAAGTATTGGAGCTTCAGCTTCAGCATCAGTCCTTCCAATGAATATTCAGTATTAATTTCATTTAGGATTGATTGGTTTGATCTCCTTTCTGTCCAATGGACTCTCAAGAGTTTTCTCCAGCACCACAGTTCAAAAGCATCAATTCTTCAGCACTCAGCCATCTTTATGGTCCAACTCGCACATCCCTACATGACTGTTGGAAAAACCATGGCTTTGACTATATGGACCTTTACTGGCAAAATGATGTCTCTGCTTTTCTAATATGCTAAGTTTGTCGTACCTTTTCTTCCAAGGAGCAATTTAAAAATTAACGACTTTTAATTTCATGGCTATACACCATCTGCAGTGATGTTGGAGCCCAAGAAAATAAAATCTTTCACTGCTTCCACTTTTCCCTTTCCATTTGTCATGAAATGATAGAACCAGATGCCATGATCTTAGTTTTTTTTTTTTTTAACCATGAGTCATTAATTTTTTTATTTGTACAAGAAATATATCTCCCTCACAAAGCTTTGCAAATGTAAATGATAAAATATATGTGAAAACATTTTTCAAGCCATAAAGCAATTCATAAATAATGCTTAAAGTGAGTGTGGCTGCACTAGAGTAAGGACTTACAATACTTTGGTAATTGAATTTATGTTCCTGGTAGTACTTGGGATGGCCTTTCATGTTCAGATTTTCTCTTGCATACACACATGCCACTTTTAGGTCTTTTGAAAAGCTCTCTTTATTGTTGTTCAGTCTCTAAGCCATGTGCGACCATTTGCGATCCATGAACGGTAGCACACCAGGCTTCCCTGTCCTTCACTGTCTCCTAGAGTTTTCTCAGTCTCGTGTCCTTGGAATCATTGATGCTATCTAATGATATCCTCTGACCACCCCCCACCCTGCCTTCTCCTTCTGTCCTCAATCTTTCCCAGCATCAAGGTCTTTCCAAGGAGTTGGCTCTTTGCATCAGGTGGCCAAAGTATTGGAGATTTAGCTTTGTAAGAATGTGTTCNCACAGTGTGACTACATCACCATAGGCTTATAGTATGCTGGTTGCAGATAGTTAGACAGAAAATCATTCAAATCAGAACAACAATTGATGATGAGAGCTCATTCAGAAGAACAAACATCCTCTTCTTACAATGTTGTTGCTGTCATTTAGTAACTAAATCATGTCCAACTCTTTATGGCCCCATTAACTATAGCATGCCAGCCTCCTCTGTCCTACACTATCTCATGGGGTTTGCTCAAAACCATGTCCATTGAGTCAGTGATGCTATCTAATCATCTCATCTTCTGCCATCCCCTTCTTCTCTTGCCTTAAATCTTTCACAGAATCAGGGTCTTTTACAATGGTCGGCTCTTCACATCAGGTGGCCAAAGTATTGGAGCTTCAGCTTCAGCATCAGTCCTTCCAATGAATATTCAGTATTAATTTCATTTAGGATTGATTGGTTTGATCTCCTTTCTGTCCAATGGACTCTCAAGAGTTTTCTCCAGCACCACAGTTCAAAAGCATCAATTCTTCAGCACTCAGCCATCTTTATGGTCCAACTCGCACATCCCTACATGACTGTTGGAAAAACCATGGCTTTGACTATATGGACCTTTACTGGCAAAATGATGTCTCTGCTTTTCTAATATGCTAAGTTTGTCGTACCTTTTCTTCCAAGGAGCAATTTAAAAATTAACGACTTTTAATTTCATGGCTATACACCATCTGCAGTGATGTTGGAGCCCAAGAAAATAAAATCTTTCACTGCTTCCACTTTTCCCTTTCCATTTGTCATGAAATGATAGAACCAGATGCCATGATCTTAGTTTTTTTTTTTTTTAACCATGAGTCATTAATTTTTTTATTTGTACAAGAAATATATCTCCCTCACAAAGCTTTGCAAATGTAAATGATAAAATATATGTGAAAACATTTTTCAAGCCATAAAGCAATTCATAAATAATGCTTAAAGTGAGTGTGGCTGCACTAGAGTAAGGACTTACAATACTTTGGTAATTGAATTTATGTTCCTGGTAGTACTTGGGATGGCCTTTCATGTTCAGATTTTCTCTTGCATACACACATGCCACTTTTAGGTCTTTTGAAAAGCTCTCTTTATTGTTGTTCAGTCTCTAAGCCATGTGCGACCATTTGCGATCCATGAACGGTAGCACACCAGGCTTCCCTGTCCTTCACTGTCTCCTAGAGTTTTCTCAGTCTCGTGTCCTTGGAATCATTGATGCTATCTAATGATATCCTCTGACCACCCCCCACCCTGCCTTCTCCTTCTGTCCTCAATCTTTCCCAGCATCAAGGTCTTTCCAAGGAGTTGGCTCTTTGCATCAGGTGGCCAAAGTATTGGAGATTTAGCTTTGTAAGAATGTGTTCTTTTTAGTATAAGAGACTTTCCAAACTGCCTCAGGGTTATCTTGGACTCATGGAAACATGGCCTATTTATCCCTGATTCATGAAAATGTGACCTATAAAACTTCCTTGGGACTTTCCAGAAGAGCTGTTGTTCTGAGAAACTGCCCGCCACAGGGGCGCCACCTGGTCAACAGTTGTAACCTGTTATCAATAGACCAATCCTCGAAAAGGTCAACACCTGTAACCAATCAAACTGTTTCCCCTTGCCCGCGCCTGTTTGTGGTTTTTGTGCTTAAAAGCTACCATGTAACAGCACTCGGAGTTCACTCCTTGCTTAAGGAGATGGAACCCCGGTGTGCCGGTATAATAAAATCCTCTTGCTGTTTGCAACGAAACCTGGTCTTGGTGGTCCTTGGGGCGACGGATACACGGCGAGGAACCATTCGGTTCAACAGCTTGAGCATCAGTCCTTCCAATGAATATGCAGGGTTGATTTCCTTTAGCATTGACTGCTTTGATCTCTGTGCTGGTGCTGGATAAGACTTGAGAGTCCCTTGGATGGCAAGGAAATTAAACCAGTCAATCTTAGGTTTTTGAATGGTGTTTTAAGTCAGCTTTTCTCCTCTCCTCTTTCACCCTCGTGAAGAGGTTCTTTAGTTCCTCTTCACCTCTGTGATCAGAGTGGTATCATCTGCATACCTAAGGCTGTTGATATTTCCCCTGTCAATCTTGACTGCAGCTTGTGATCCATCCAGCCCAGCATTTTGCATGTGGTACTCTGCATATAAGTTAAATAAGAAGGGTGACAGCATCCATACTGATGTACTCCTTTCCCAGTTTGGAACCAGTGCATTAGTCCTCATCCAGTTCTAACTGTTGCCTCTTGACCGGCATACTCAGTTCTCATGAGACAGGTAAGATGTTCCCGTCTTCCCATCTCTTTAAGAGTTTTCCACAGTTTGCTATGATTCCTCACAGTCAAAGGCTTTACCATAGTCAATGAAGCAGATATTTTTCTTTTCATACTACATTGACTAAAATTACATCACAAGCTCATTCCTGAACTGATCACTGGTAGAGGGTGATATAGTGATTAGTCAGTCCCCATGAGTTCTTTCTTCTTTAGAGGGAAAGGACTGGTTTCCACATTCATAGGATGGGTGGGATGTATGACACCTATATCATATTGGTATATACATAATAGTGAGAGGAAAAAGTGATTGGATCCTGGGAGGGCAGCTAAGCATATCTCTGCTCACTTTTTTTTTAATGAAGTATAGTTGATATACAATTTTGTGTTAGTTTTGTATATACAGCAAGTACATTCTTTTAAGATTGTTTTCCCTGATGGCTCAGATAGTAAAGAATCTGCCTGCAGTGCAGGAGACCCAGGTTCAATCCCTGTGTTGTAAAGATCCCCTGGAGAAGGAAATGGCAACCCACTCCAACATTCTTGCCTGGGAGAGTCCATGGATGGAGGAGCCTGGCAGGCAAAAGTTCATGGGATCGCAAAGAGTAAGGCATGACTGAGTGACTAATACTTTCTACTTGTCCCTTATAGATTATTACAAAATATTGAGCATATTTCCCTGTGCTATATACTGTGTACCTGTTGGTCATCTATTTTATATATAGTACTATGTGTATATTAATCCCACACTCCTAATTGATTTCCCCCTCATTTGTTTCTCTTTTGGAACCATATACTCATTTTCTATGACTGTGGATCTATTTCTGCTTTGCATATAAGTTCATTTGTATCATTTTGTTAGATTCCATATATAAGTGATGTCATTTACCCGCCTTTGTCTAGTTTATTTCACTTAGTATGATAATCTGTAAGTTCTCCCATGTTGCTGCAAATGGCATTATTTCACTCTTTGTTATAGCTGAGTAATATTCCATTGTAAATATAAGCCACATCTTTTTTATCTATTCCTCTGTTGATAGACATTTAGGTTATGTCCAAATTTTAGATATTGTAAATACTGTTGCAGTGAATACTGGGGTGCATGAATATTTTTGAATTAAAGTTTCTATGGATATATGCCCAGGAATGGGATTACAGGATCAAATCTTACTTTATTTTTAGTTTTTTAAGGAGCCTCCATATTTTTCTTCATAGTGGTTGTTCCAATTTACATTTCTATCAGTCCAGAATGAATAATCTATAGGTTTTTTAATGTTGAACATTCAGACTTGTATGAAGTGGTACTCATTGTATGTTTGGTTTGCATTTCTGTAATGCATTGGAGAAGGAAATGGCAACCCACTCCAATGTTCTTGCCTGGAGAATCCCAGGGATTGTGGAGCTTGGTGGGCTGCCATCTATGAGGTGGTACAAAGTCAGACACGACTGAAGTGACTTAGCAGCAGCAGCAGCAGCAATGATTAACAATATTGAGGACTTTTTCATGTGCCTTTGGCCATCTATATGTCTTCTTTGGAGAAATATCTGTTTAGATCTTTTGCCCAATTTTGATTGGCCTTTTTTTTTTTTAATTGAGCTATATGAGCTCTTTTTATATTTTGGGGAGAATTCCTTTGTCAGTTGCATTGTTTACAATTGTTTTTTCTGATTATGTAGGTTGTCTTTTTGGTTTGCTTATGGTTTTCTTTGCTGAATAAAAGTTTTTAAGTTTAATCAGATTTCATTGCCTTATTTTGATTTTTGTTTTCATTACTCTAGGAGATGGATCTAAAATGATGTGATTTATGTCAAAAAGTATTCTGCCTGTGTTTTCCTTTAGGAGTTTTATAGTGTCCAATTTTACATTCAGGTCTTTAATCCATTTTGAGTTTACTTTTGTGTATTGTGTAGAAAATGTTCTAGTTTCATTCTTTTACATGTAGCTGTCCAGTTTTCCCAGCACTACTTTCTGAAGACACTGTCTTTTCTTAATTGTATAGTCTTGCCTCCTTTGTCATAGACTGATTGAGCCTCAGTTCAGTTCAGTTCAGTTCAGTCACTCAGTCATGTCTGACTTATTGTGACCCCATGAATCGCAGCACGCCAGGCCTCCCTGTCTATCACCAACTCCCAGAGTTCACTCAGATTCACACCCATTGAGTCGGTGATGCCATCCAGCCATCTCATCCTCGGTCGTCCACTTCTCCTTCTGCCCCCAATCCCTCCCAGCATCAGAGTCTTTTCCAATGAGTCAACTCTTCACATGAAGTGGCCAAAGTACTGGAGTTTCAGCTTTAGCATCATTCCTTCCAAAGAAATCCCAGGGCTGATCTTCAGAATGGACTGGTTGGATCTCCTTGCAGGTGTATGTATTTATTTCTCCTCTTTCCATCCTGTTCCATTGATCTACATGTCTGTTTTTATGCCAGTATGATGCTGTTTTGATCACCATAGCTTTATAATATAATCTGAAGTGAGGGAGCCTATTTCCTCAGGCTCCATTTTTCATTCTCAAGACTGTTTTGACTATTTGGGGGCTTTAATGTTCCCATACAAATTATTATTTTTTTTCTTCTACTTCTGTGAAAACTACCATTGGTAATTTGATAAATATTTCATTGATGCTATAGGTTACCTTGGGTAATATATTCATTCTGACAATATTGTTTTTTCCAATCCAAGAACACTATATTTGTTCCCATTTCTTTGTGTCATCTTTGATTACAGTTTCTTAGATCATCAGTTTCTTAGTGTCTTAAAGGTTTCGGAGTACAAGTCTATTTCTCCTTAGGTAGATGTATTCCTCAGCATTTTATTCTTTTGGATGTGATTGTGAGTGGGATTGTGTCCTTAATTTCTCTTTCTAAACTTTTACTGTTAATTTATAGATATGCAACAGATTTGCCTGTTAATTTTATTAATTTTGTATCCTTCAGCTTACCAAATTCATTAATGAGCTCTAGCAGTTTTCTGATAGTGTCTTTAGGTTTTTCCATGTATAGTATCATGTCAACTCCTATAAGTGAGAGCTTTCTTCTTTCCCAATTTGGATTCCTTTTAATTTGTTTTTCTTCTCTGATCACTGTGGTTAGGACTGCCAAAATTGTGTTGAATGAGAAATGACATCCTAGTCTTGTTCCTTGAGGAAATGCTTTCAGCTTTTCACCCTTGAGTATAATGTTAGCTGTGGATTTGTCATATAGGGGAATCTAACACCCACTTACATCAATGGACAGATCATCCTGACAGAAAATCAATAATGAAACAGACCTTAAATGATACCTTAGTCCAGATGGACTTAATCTATATTTATAGAATATTCCATGTGAAAGCAGAAGAATGTACATTGTTTTCAAGTGCACATGGAACATTCTCTAGGACAGATCACATGATGGGCCACAAAGCAAGCCTCAGTAGACTTAAGAAAATAAGAAATCATGTCAAACATCTTTTCCAGCCACAGCACTATGAGGTCAGAAATAAGTTACAAGAAAGAAAACTGCAAATAACAACAACAAAGCCAGGCACATCAATGTGCTACTCAACAACCAGTGGATCACTGAAGAAATTAAAGAGGAAATAAAAATTGCTTATAGATAAATGAAAACAAATGATTCAAAACCTATGGAATACATCTATTCATTCTTTAACCTGCATTTCTCACTAGGCAGAATGAAGCAAGTGTCTGTGTTCTGGTTTATATCACAGCCTCATCCCTAACTCCTTATTCTATTACTCTGCAAAAAGTATTGGGGTAAAGTTTTCTTTAAAGTTTTTCTTCTCCACACTTGGTAGGGTTGCTAATAGGGACAGCAAGTTGCCCTGGTTCTATGGTCCAGTTGTGTCCTCTGGTAATCAACAAGAAAATCCAGAACTGAATTCACAAAAATCTCTGCACTCTTATCACAGTCTCATAAAGTTCCTGCTTTTTTTTTTTTAGAGCTGTACTAGGCTTTTTGCAATTTTTTACCATACGAATCAGCTTAAATATTCCAAATGCATGGGATTATTTCAGCATGGAACTGCTTGCCACGTTCTAGGCCTCGACTTAGAAATCTCTTCTAGGAAATCTCTGATCTATCCAATTCTGGGCGATGTGCCCTGTTTTGTGCCTCTATATCCTTCCATTCTCCTCATATCTTAGTATTTTTCATACTCTAGTTTTTCCCTGTGCTTACTTGGCTTAATCTTCTATTAGACTGAAAGATCTACAGTGGCAGAGTTGATCCCATTCACTTGAAAATTCTTCATGTCTACCCCTAATATCATAAGGATGTGACAACAATTAATAGCGATTTTGAATTCGCATATGATACATGCTGAATAAATGAACTGGTTAATAAATGAAAAGCTGCATAGTCCTACATTCATCATATTATGTCACATAACGTACATTTCTCTAATCCTAAAAACATATTAGTTTGCACACATATGCTCATAAAGAAAGTTTTAATTGCTATATTTTAATAGTCATCAAATCCTGAAAATATCTTTTTTTCTAAATTAAAAATGACTTCTTAATTAGTTCTCAGTTTTTGATTCATCACCGTTAACAAGACACTCTTGGCTTAGAAGTCTTGTGGGACTTTGATCTTTCCAGAAACTAAGGAATTTAATTTTCAGCATCTCTCTGCAACATAGTGGAAGCACTTTTTCCAGCTAACTCACTTCATATGAAAGGCTGAGACTCATTTGAAAAGTAGAACAGCCATTGACACAGGTGCTGAATGACCAGATATGAGTTCAACAGTGACTCTTACTCTCTCTTTATTCAATATAAGCATGCCTTCTTCACCGTGATTTGCTTTGTACCGACTGCAAAAACCCAAGCCTTTCTCAGTATCATCAATTAAAAGCTTTAAGAAATTAAGACAATAATAAGCTGATGCCACCTGATGCGAAGAACTGACTCATTTGCAAAGACTCTGATGCTGGGAAAGATTGAAGGCAGGAGGAGAAGGGGATGACAGAGGATGAGATGGCTGGATGGCATCACGGACTCAATGGACGTGAGTTTGAGTAAACTCCAGGAGTTGGTGATGGACAGGGAGGCCTGGTGTGTGGCAGTCCATGGGGTTGCAAAGAGTTGACGTGACTGAGAAACTGAACTGAATTGAAGAAAAAAAGCTATGATTTATTGTTGTTTATTAGGCAAATCTTCTGGTTTATATGCAGTCAAGTATTTCTAGTGAAAGAAACAGCTCTTGTTAAAGTTCTTCATCTATGAAGAGGAAAGTTCACTTATTACATGCAAAAGTAAGAATAGTTATCCTCCACCTCTCTCTCGTTCTCTCTCTCTCTATATATATATATGTATTTCTATATAAATATATATGTATGTATATATTTTGAAAACTCCTTTACTCTCTACTCTCATATAAAATATATTCAAGACACACCAAAGACAATAGCTGAACATATAGAAACATAAACAAAAAAGCTTATGGCTGTAAAGATCAGAAAATGTGCTGATGTAACAACTGTGTTCTTCTGCCTATAGAAACCTATAGAGAAGTTACACTACAAATTCACAGGCAACAATTTTTTGTTTATGGGCTAACAAACATGTCCTGATGCTTAATAGGCATGTTAGGAAAAAAAAAATTCAAGAAAAAAATTTTTTTTTAATTTTGCCCACCAATTGCACCACATAGGCTACAAACTCAGCCTTGAAGATATAATGATTAATATATAGATTTCTTTGTACCAAAAAAAAGATAATTTATGAAAAGGTATTAACATTGACTTGAATAAGATTATGGAAGGTAGAAGGTAGCTTCCTTTTAATAACAGCAGGAAGGGACCCCAGAAAATGAGGTTATCATTTATTTATAAAATTCAGTGCTTCTTCATTTATAAAAGCACTCATTCATCTACTCACCAACACATATTTATTTCACAACTGTACTGTTCCAGACATGGAATGATCTCTTTCCACAAAGAGGTCACGGTCTGGTAGAGGGAACAGCCATTAACAAATACTAATTATATCATAGAATTCATAGTCTTTGATAGAACTGTGTACCAAACACACACATTAGAAATAAATTATAATGACTAATCTTAGCTTTCAAGCTAGGGAAGAGGGAACATTTTTGTATGGAACATGAGAGTTATATGAGCCTGTCAGGAACAGGTGATGGGAAGAATCTCTTAAGGAAGAAGATGTGTAAAAGGAAGAAGGCACTCACTGCATGATGTACTTAGGTAAAAAGAGGAGACATTTGCAGAAATATATACTTGAAGATAATCGCTAGAGGATGAATCCGAAAAGATACTTTGGACCAGAATGTGAAGAACTCATTATAATCTATGGATCTTGAACTTACTCTACAGATAATAAAATATGTTTTGTGCAGTGTATGCCAAGATAAAGTATATATTGTAAAATATTTTTCTGGCAAAAAGGAAGACAATGGTATAAAGGAGGAAGACACTGGGGAGAAAAAGGATGGGTACTTACTTTGGGGGAGAAAAAGGATGACTACTTTGATATCATCAGGGCAAGTGAGAATCATTTGGATAAAGGTACATCAGAGGGGAATAAACGGGGATACAGACACAGAGGACATTTGGGAAGCAAGCAGTCTTTGCTGATTCTATGAGGTTATGGTGGTTGGAAAGGAGCCAGAGATGATTAACGCATTTGGTTGAGTGATAATGATTTTATACTAGATAGGAGACCTCCAAGAAAAGTATAGTTGAATAGAAAGAAATTTAATTTTAGATATGCTGAATCTGCCATATCTGCAGGATCTCTAGATGGATTTGTTCAGTGAGCTTTGAAAATGTTGATCTGGAACTCAGGAAGACAGACCCAAATGAACAAAACCTGAAGCGATTGCTGTAGAGATGAGGGCTTATTCTCTGTGAATGAAGTTTTCTAGTGAGAGAGTGTGGAATGAAGCAGGAAGACCTAAAGTTCAAGGTACACGGCTGGGGTTCACTCACTAAAAAAAAATATTAAACAAAGAGTGGCTTTAGAGCCTCAGAGGATAATCAGAATGAATAAGGTTTGTTTGTTTCTAAAACTGACTACAGAGACCTCTGTCGGGCTAGTTAACCAAAAAAAAAAAAAAAAAAAAAAAAAAAATGAAGTGTGATTAAATAAGGAAAACAAAATAAAAATGGGCTACAGCTCCAAATTATAGGTAAGGAGAGGCTTCTCTTGACTTTACTGAGACAATTTTCCAGTTCAGGAGATGGAGACATAAGCTAGAATGCAGTGAATTAGATTGTTGGTCGCTATTCTAAGAAGACTGCCCGTATAGACAAAGGGAGGAGGCAGGGTGGGTGGGTATCACAGAAAGTCTCTGGATATCACTGTCAGTAAAGGAAATACGTTGTTGTTCTTTTAGTTGCTAAGCTGTGTCCAACTCTTTTGTGACCCCATGGACTGTAACCTGCCAAGCTCCTCTGTCCATGGGATTTCCCAGGCAAGAATACTGAAGCGGGTTGCCATTTCCTTCTCCAGGGACTCTTCCCAAGCCAGGGATTGAACTTGCATCTCCTGCACTGACAAGCAGATTCTTTACCACTGAGCCACCTGGGAAGCCTCAAAGGAAATATACCTGTAACAGATACTTAAATGTCAACCTTGGAAACCTTGGACAAGATTATCACTTTCAACATTGTTATGCTTGTTGTTGTTCAGTTGCTTAGTCATGTCCAGCTCTTTGTGACCCCATGAGCTGCAGCACGCCAGGCTTCCCTGTCCTGCACTGTCTACCAGAGCTTTCTCAAACTCATGTCCACTGAGTCAGTGATGCCATCCAACCATCTCGGCCTTTGTCTCCCCCTTCTCCTCCCGCCCTCACTCTTTCCCAGAATCAGGGTCTTTCCCGATGGGTCATGTGGCCAAAGTATTGGAGCTTCAGATTCAGCATCAGTCCTTCCAGTGAGTATTCAGGGTTGATTTCCTTTAGGATGGAATGGTTTGATCTCCTTGTTTTCCAAGAGACTCTCAAGAGTTTTCTCTAGCACCACAGTTCCAAAGCATCAATTCTTCGATACTCAACCTTCTTTATGATCCAACTCTCACATCTATACATGACTACTGGAGAAACCAGAGCTTTGACCATACAGATATTTGTTGGCACAGTGATCTCTGCTTTTAATATGCTGTCTAGGTTTGTCATAGCTTTTTGTCCAAGGAGCAAGTGTTTTGTTTTATTTTATTATTTTTTTTTTAATTTCATGGTTGCAGTCACCATCTACAGTGATTTTGGAGCCCAAGAGAATAAAATCTGTCACTGTTTCCATTTTTCCCCATTTATCTGCCATGAGGTGATGGGACCAGATGCCATGATCTTAGTTTTTTGAATGATGTCTTAAGCCAGCTTTTTCACTCTCCTATTTTACCTTCATCAAGAGTATCTTTAGTTCCTCTTTGCTTTCTGCCATTAGAGTGGTCTTATCTACATATCTGAGGTTGTTGGCATTTCTCCTGGAAAGCTTGATTCCATCTTGTGAGTCATCCAACCCTGTATTTTGCATGATGTACACTGCATAGAAGTTAAATAAGCAGGGTAATGACATACAGCCTTGACACACTCCTTTCCCAATTTGTATCCAATCCATTGTTCCATGTACGGTTCTAGCTATTGCTTCTAGATCTGCATACAGGTTTCTCAAGAGACAAGTAAGGTGATCTGGTATTCCCATCTGTTTCAGAAATTTTCCACAGTTTGTTGTGATCCACACAGTCAAGGCTTTAGAGTCAATGAAGCAGAAGTAGATGTTTTTTCTAGAATTCTCTTGCTGTTTCTATGATCCAAGGCATGTTGGCAATTTGCTCTCTGGTTCCTCTGCCTTTACTAAGTCCAGCTTGTACTTCTGGAAGTTCTTGCTTCACATACTATTGAAGCCTAGCTTGGAGGATTTTGAGCATTCTCTTGCTAGCATGTGAAATGAGCTCAATTGCATGGTAGTATGAACATCCTTTGGCCTGCCTTTCTTTGGGATTGGAGTAAAAACTGACATTTTCACCATTGTTGTATGCTTCTAATTTCACCAGTTGTGTCAGTCTCTCCTTCACATTCTCCACCTAATAATTTGAAATAAAAATATCAAATGAATAAGTACCATTGAGTAGACTGGTGTTTAACATTTTAGCATTACACTCTCAAATGTGCACCATCTATGACAATATTTAATTACATATCCGAGACATTGGTACTGGGAAGTAGACTATCAACAGTACTTACCCATGATCATTAGCATTCTTATCACAGTGATAATATGAAATAAAGGGGATATGGTCTTATTCTGAAATGGCCTTATTTTTCTTTTCCTTTTCTTTCACTAGCTGGATACATCATTTAATTACTGAGGGTACTACAAAAATAATGTCTGTGAGCTATGCCATAATTGCCTCCCAATTCTGTTGAGAATCAATTATGTTTTTCCCTGAAATTAAAATTGAAACTGAAATGTAAGAGAAATGGCTCATGTATAAGATCAAAGCCTTGTGGTATGTTTTTCTATTCTGAATACATCTGTCCCCTTTAAAATGAAATAGCTTCTTTCAACTTGAACTTGTACTTGCATCTTTTAAATATTCCAAATCCATTCTCTGCATCTGCAATGGAAGGCAAATTCTCTGCTACACAGTTGACAATGTTCTTTTTAAGAGGAGTGGTGAATCATTAACAGTTATGTAATTATTGATGTGTTTGAATTTACACATTTTGTCATTTGCTTTCTACTTGAGCTATCTCATCTTTATTTCTCTTTGTATGGCTTCTTTTGTATCAACTGAGTCTTAAATTTAAGATTTGATTTTTGCTTCCATAATTTAGTTTATTAGCTACATCTCAACTTTTTGGAGACTTCCTGGTGGTTCAGACAGTAAAGCTTCTGCTTGCAATGCAGGAGACCCGAGGTTTGACCCCTGGATTGGGAAGATCCCCTGGAGAAGGAAATGGCAATGCACTCCAGTCCTCTTGCCTGGAAAATCCCATGGACAGAGGAGCCTGGGAGGCTACAGTCCATGGGGCCCCAAAGAGTCACACATGATTGAACGACTTCACTTTCTTGCTTTCTTTCAACTTTTTAAATTTTTAATGTTTGCTTTAATGTTTACAGTGTATATATTTAAATACTGCAGCCTCCTCTAAAATATTATACCATTTTACACATGGTTTAAGAACCTCACATCAGCATATATCAACTTTACTCCCCTTGATCTTTACCAAGTTTCATATATCTGACACCTAATTATGGTAGAAAACTTTTTTATACATACTTACATCTTTGCTCTAAGCAATTGATTATCTTTTAGAGGTATCACATAATGGAAACAATTTTTTAGATTAACACATTTTAAAAATTTTCTTAGATATCTATTTTTTTTAATAGTTCCAAATTTCTATCAGGTGTCACTTTTTTTGTCTTGAAAACATCCTTGAATCTTTGTTGCAGTGCAGAAATGCTGGTTATAAATTCTTTGAGCTTTTATTTTAATGAAAAAAAAATCGCTACTTTTTATTTTTGAAACGTGATTTTACTGGCTCAAGAGTTCTGTGCTGACTTTTTCCCCCAGTGTTTTAAAGAAATACTTTTTCAGCTTGCGTCATTTCTGATTACATATTTTCTATCATTTTGTTGTTCTTTTGTTAGTGCAGTATCTTATTTCTTGCTACCCTTAAATTTTTATCAGTGAAATCACTGTGATCAATTGTGATATGAATCTTCTTCACTTTCTTCAGATTTTTCTATGTGGATTCCATTTTCTTCTGTCTTCAAATTTTCTTTGTGTATAGTTTCCTCTTTTTTTTTTTTTTTTGGCATTTCAGTTGTACATACATATTAGGCCACATAAACTTATTCCATAGATTTCTTTTTTTTAATTTTATTTTTATTTTTTTATTTTTTAGTTTGTTTTGCTTTACAATACTGTACTCATTTTGCCATACATTGATGTAAATCAGCNGCGTTTGTTGTGGCCTTTCTATATTCTGGGAATTTGTGAAGTTCTCTTTATTATGGAATTTCCTTTCTATAGGCGGGGTTGTATCAGTGGCTTGTCAAGTTTTCTTGGTTAGGGAGGCTTGTTTTGGAGTTCTGGTGGGTGGAGCTGGATTCCTTCTCTCTTGAGCGTGGTCCATCTCTTCACAGCTGCCCCAGAAAAGCACAGCATCCTTTCCCCACCCTGGAGGAAGGGCATCTCCTCACTGCCGCCCCCCCAACCCTCACCATGGGACAGCTCCTCCAGACCCTCCCGCATCAGCGCTGCCACCGCTCCTTGGATGCGAGTTGATCTTCCCAGTCCCCGACCCTGACCTCGGACACAAGGTGGCTCCTCTTGGCTGTTCCTGTGCTGTCGAAGCCCGGCACTCTCGGCCGCTGCCCCTGACCTTGGACGTGGGGTAACTCCTCTCGGCCGCACTGAGTGTGCCGGTTGTGCAGCCACCTGTGCTGAGTGCTAATCAATCAGTGGCTCTTCCCAGCCCCTGACCCTGGCCTCAGACATAGGGTGGCTCCTCCTGGCCGCCACCCCGATCTCGGACGTG
This sequence comes from Neotragus moschatus, assembly GCA_006410615.1. Classification (NCBI taxonomy): domain Eukaryota; kingdom Metazoa; phylum Chordata; class Mammalia; order Artiodactyla; family Bovidae; genus Neotragus; species Neotragus moschatus. The sequence goes on along the minus strand of SJYA01001171.1, from coordinate 1,318,217 downwards.
GGGTGGCTCCTCTCGGCTGTTCCTGTGCCATTGCAGCCTGACATTCTCAGCCGCTGCCCCTGACCTCCGACGTGGGGTAGCTCCTCTTGGCCACACTGAGTGCACTGGCCCACCAGCCACTTGAGCTGAGTGCCAGCTACTTCTTTTAATTCCATCTTGGCTAAAAGCATAAGTCTTATCTATTTTTCCTATGTTGAATAAATAAATGGGGGAAATTTTCTTAATATTCTGCCTTCAGCATTGAGGGAAGTAGTATTCAATATTAGACAAAGTTTTCATGCAATGCTAAGTATTTCCTCATATGTTAAATTAATTGGATGAATAAAGTGATTACTTGGGATTTCATAGTAATTAATCTTTAAATATTAAATGAAAAAACTGGTTTAAATATACTCATGATAAAATACAATCTTGAACCAGTTGAAATATTGTGTACTTTTAAATTAATAAGGATTGGGAAAAAAGAATTAAGAAAATAATAATTTCACAAAAATAAAATAAAGAGGAAAAAAACCCTAGAAAATACAGTAAACAGCAAATCAAAATAAAATGAAATTCCATTTCTGAAGTTTTCATAATTCTTATATTGAGCTAATCTCCTCCAAAAGCAACTTCCTAAGTTGAATTTTTAGATGATAATAATTTAACAAGGAAAAGTAAAAAAATGAAGGGATTGATTCCAAAAGATGAAATCAACAAATAAAACACTGATCATAGCAAACGCCCTCTTCCAACAACACAAGACTCTACACATGGAAATCACCAGATGGTCAACACCGAAATCAGATTGATTATATGCAGCCAAAGATGCAGAAATTCTATACAGTCAGCAAAAACAAGATTGGGAGCTGACTGTGGCTCAGATCATGAACTCCTTACTGCCAAATTCAGACTGAAATTGAAGAAAGTGGGGAAAACCACTAGACTATTCAGGTATGACCTAAATCAAATCCCTTATGGCTATATAGTGGAAGTGAGAAATAGATTTAAGGGACTAGATCTGATACACAGAGTGCCTGATAAACTATGGACTGAGGTTCATAACATTGTACAAGAAACAGGGATCAACACTATCCCCATGGAAAAGAAATGCAAAAAAGCAAAATGGCTGTCTGAGGAGGCCTTACAAATAGCTGTGAAAAGAAGAGAAGCGAAAAGCAAAGGAGAAAAGGAAAGATATACCCATTTGAATGAAGAGTCCCAAAGAATAGCAAGGAGAGATAAGAAAATCTTCCTCAGTGATCAATACAAAGAAATAGAGGAAAACAATAGAATGGGAAAGACTAGAGATCTCTTCAAGAAAATCAGAGATACCAAGGGAACATTTCATGCAAAGATGGGCTTGATAAAGGACAGAAATGGTATCGACCTAACAGAAGCAGAAGATATTAAGAAGAGGTGGCAAGAATACACAGAAGAACCGAACAAAAAAGATCTTCACGACCCAGATAATCACAATGGTGTGTTCACTCACCTAGAGCCAGACATCCTGGAATGTGAAGTCAAGAGGGCCGTAGGAATCATCATTTGGTTCCAAATAGGAAAAGGAGTCTGTGAAGGCTGTATATTGTCACCCTGTTTATTTAACTTATATTCAGAGTACATCATGAGAAACATTTGGCTGGAAGAAGCACAGGCTGGAATCAAGATTGCCGGGAGAAATATCAACAACCTCAGATATGCGGATGACACCACCTATGGCAGAAAGTGAAGAAGAACAAAAGAGCCTCTTGATGAAAGTGAAAGAGGAGAGTGAAATTGTTGGCTTAAAGCTCAACATTCAGAAAACAAAGACCATGGCATCCGGTCCCATCACTTCATGGGAAATAGATGGGGAAACAGTGGCTGACTTTATTTTTTGGAGCTCCAAAATCACTGAGATGGTGATTGCACCCATGAAATTAAAACACACTTACTCCTTGGAAGGAAAGTTATGCCTAACCTAGATAGCATATTAAAAAGCAGAGACATTGCTTTGCCAACAAAGATCCGTTAGTCAAGGCTATGATTTTTTCAGTAGTCATGTATGGATGTGAGAGTTGGATTGTAAAGAAACCTGAGGGCTGAAGAATTGATGCTTTTGAACTGTGGTGTTGGAGAAGACTCTTGAGAGTCCCTTGGACTGCAAGGAGATCGAACCAGTCCATCCTAAAGGAGCTCAGTCCTGGGTGTTCATTGAGGGGACTGATGCTGAAGCTGAATCTCCAATACTTTGGCCACCTGATGTGAAGCACTCTTTGGAAAAGTTCCTGATGCTGGGAAAGATTCTGATGCTGGGAAAGATTAAGGGCAGGAGGAGAAGGGATGATAGAGGATGAGATGATTGGATGGCATCACCTACTTGATGGACATGGGTCTGGGTAAACTGTAGGAGTTGGTGATGGACAGGGAGGCCTGGAGTGCTGCGGTTCATAGGGTTGCAAAAAGTCAGACACAACTGAGTGCCTGAACTGAACTGAGTAGAAAAGTAGAATTTAATATTAAAGAACTATGCTAAACATAATCAATAAATAAATTATAATGGTCATAAACATTTATACTACAATCAAAAAGTTTTATCATACTCAAAGGAAAAAACCAGAGGATTTTATAAATAGTAATCAGAATGAAAGATGTTAATAAATCTCAGAGTTTGACAGAAGAGTGAGAAAAGATTTAAAAGATACAGATATTTTGAACATAATAATTAGCTCTAATGTATTCATCTATCTATTCACCCACGCATTTATTAACCTTTATGTACATATCAATTGATATAGACCATGATGGTGTGATCACTCACCTAGAGCCAGACATCCTGGAAGTTCCTGATGCTGGGAAAAATTGAGGGCAGGAGGAGAAGCGGATGATAGAGGATGAGATGATTGGATGGCATCACCGACTTGATGGACATGGGTTTGAGTGAACTCCAGGAGCTGGTGATGGACAGGGACGCCTGGCATGCTGTGATTCATGGGGTCGCAGAGTCGGACTCAACTGAGTGATTGAACTGAACTGATGAAGGTATGGTGCATAACTCCCATATAAAACATGGAGAGGTCAGAGGAGCTTTTTTTCTCATTATGTATTTTTTTAATTTATTTGTTTAATTAAAACAAAGTTGATTTACAATATTTTATTAGTTTCAGATGTACACATTGTGACTCAGTATTTGTATAGATCATACTTTCTTTAAACTTATACAAAATAATGGCCACATTTCCCTGTATTCTACAGTTTATCTTTTGGCTTATTTATTTTGTACACCGTAGTTTGTACCTCTTAATCCCCAGCCCTATCCCACTCCTCCCCATTCTCTGTGGATCTGTTTCTATTTTGTTACACACATTGATTTGTTTTATTTTTATATCCTGCATATACAGGATAATATAGAGTATCTATCTTTCTCTGCTTGACATTTCACTAGACAAGATACTCGCTAGGTCCATTCTCATTGTTGCAAATAGAATTTCATTTGTTTGTTTGACTGAGTAGTCCTGCGTTTTCTATCTGTGTGTGTGTATGCGTGTGTGTGTCTGTATTTAACATCTTCTTTATCCATTCATCTGTATTTGGCAATGGGTTTCATTCATATCTTGTCTACTGTAAATAGTGCTGCTACGAACATTGGGGTACATGTATGTTTTCAAACGAGTTTTTTTTTTTTTTTCCTTCAGATGTATATCTGGCTGTGGAATTGCTAAACCATATGGTAGAGCTATTTTTAGTGGCTGTACCTGTTTACAAACCCACCAACCGTTCTGCACATCAGAAGAGTGTTTCTGAAACTGCACAGACAAAAGCTGAGAAAGGAAGTCTCAGACAGGGAGAGTAGCTTCTGTTAAGTACGGCACAGAGTCTAAAGAAAGAATGCCTCATTCAAGGCTGAAAGTACAGAGCTAAATCAGTGTACTAGGCACATTGGATGCTCTCAGGAAAAATGACTCTGAAGAGATAGGTAAGGACACAGATCAGAAGGGATTTTTAGGTTGGCCAGATCCCTTAGATTTTTATCTTGACAGTGAGGCGGCAGCATGTATTCATGTACCAAATAGGTTTGGTTTCTGCACTACTAATATTCACTAGTTATGACAGCCTTATGCAATTACTCAAACTTTCTGGTTCTCAGTCCTTTTACGACTAGATTGGAGGGAAAAATACTCAACTTTCAGGTTTCCTATGAGAGCTATGAGCTATGTAGTATGAGGTATATTGTAGCTACTTAATATTAGCCAGTTATATTTTTGTATATATAACATATAGACTAGCTATCTATAATATTAACTGTTCTTTTCAAAGCAGAAGGGTAGCAAAGTATTTTCCTTTAAAAATTGTTTTTAAAACAATTTTGCATTTGAGTTGTATAAAATACCAGAAACAAGATCAATGGAGATCCTTTTGATAGTCAAAGTGAGGAATTTTATGGTTCTGAAGTACTGCAGTCTTGGGAGTGATGTGACACGGTGACTGAATGTATTCTGGGGGTGATAAAGAAAAAGGGGAACTGTAGGCTAATTTCAAGTTTTCTCTCTTGGTTGATTGCCTGAAAAGGGATTCCATTAGCAGAAGCAAGCTTGGGGGTAATAATAATAGCATCACTTACTTTGCCAGAAATCTAGTAATTACTTTAAAAATATAACTATCATTCAGTCTTCACATTAGCATAGCTGGTTAAATGCTATTTCAATTTTAAAATGAGAAAAATGAGCCATAGAGAGATGAATTTACTTATCCAAGATAATCCCAGCTTGCACATAGTAGGACTAGCATTCAACCCAGACAGAAATGTTTCATTTAAAATACTTGAATCACTCTGTTGCCTCATTATGAAAATATTATATCATATGTAGAGTGAATGGGGGCTTCCCAGGTGACACTACTGGAAAAGAATCCATCTGTTAATTCCCTTTTACTTTCACACCTTGTAGAAGGAAATGGAAACCCACCCCAGTGTTCTTGCCTGGAGAATCCCAGGGACGGGGGAGCCTGGTGGGCTGCTGTCTATGGGGTTGCACAGAGTTGGACATGACTGAAGCGACTTAGCAGCAGCAGCAGGAGCAGCCAATGCAGGAGACATATGTAGACTCTATCTCTGGATTGGGAAGATCCCCTGGAGGAGGAAATGACAACCCACTTTGGTATTCTTGCCTGGATAATCCCATGGACAGAGGAACCTGGCAGGGTTCAGTCCACAGGGATGCAAAGAGTTGGACACAACTAAATCACTTAGCGCCCAGAGTGAATGAGTCAATGTTCTAGACCTTCGCATCAAAACATTTACAATATTGGTCTCGGATTCCTCATTTGTAAACTGTGATTAAAGAGTAGATGGTTATAAATATCTTCCATTTATAAGATTCCAATAACTTTAGTAATGGTGAGGAGATGTACAAATAGTTATCAGCAGAATAAAGTTGGAAAGATAAGGTTCTAAATTCAATGATTATTTTCATATTTGAAATGGTCTGATGGGATTTTTTAAATTGTTGTTTTGGTCATAGTAAATATGACAGCGCAGGTGAGGATGAGCTTGTCCTTGTCTTTTCTACTCCTTCCTTCTTTGGACATTTCTCATGTAACTTAACTGCCCCCTTTTGAAACAATTTTCATGACAAAAAAATGACAGTAATCTGTCTTGAAGATTTTTTTTTTTTTTTTGGCCACAAAAACTCATAAGAAATGTATACTTTTTTTGAAGAGCATGGTAAAATAAAATTAAAGAAGCAACTATTCTGTGAAATAGCCCATGAATTTTGGAATAAAAAGCTCCACAATTACTACAGTGTTTACATCATGGTTTTTCTTTCACTGGTATATGTCTCTTTTCTTTACTCTCTCTGATTCACACTTGGGAAGGACAAAGAAAGTATGAGACAGAGAAAGGGTGAGAAGAGTGAAACGAGTTGTTAGAGGAAGCCAAGGGACAGAAAAGAAGGCAAATGGAAATAGGAAAGGGAAAGCTGACAAAATGGAAATTAAAAAAATGAATAAAAAGAGATAAAAATGAGTGGAGTGAAAAGACAAATACTGAGTTGTGAAAAATAGTATGCCCTCAATAAATTGCAGTCTTAAAAATAAGAAAATGAGTACAGTGTCAAGGTGTTTTAAAAATAGGTGCGTATGTGTCTATTTTACGTACCAGATTCTGACGTTAAGAAGGATTTTAAGAACATCACTTGACTACTCCAGACTGCACCAGCAAGGCAAGAATAATTTATGAGAGTGCTGTTGCTGCCCTGCCTTAGTATTCATTGAAATGTACACAAGATGATTTTTTATGCAAATAAGATGCAAATTAATCCATTGTGACTTAAAGGCAAGAGCCAGGGATGACTCAGTGCTATGCATCCAGGTAGGACAGGCAGTTAGGAAACAGGAAACAGCATTAATTATCCTGTGTGTTACAGAAGAGGCCAAGCTGATGGTGATTTGACTCCTCTGGATGCTGTTCAAGGTGGATCTCTTTTCCAAATGCAATTCTATCTGATCTGTTGCATAAACCTACAGTTAATTTATCTTTTGCCATCAAGATCCAAATCACACATAATATAATTGCCTTTGTAAGTGGACCATCCATCACGACTAATGATGCAAAGATGAACTGATGGCCAAAGGTCTGATGCACTTATCCTTTACAAAACGAAAGAACACTTTACTTTTTTCACAGTGTAAGTCTCTAAGAGAGAAAAATGTTTTGAATTCTCAAAATAGCTCAGCTTTAATTAGTATACACTGAACATCTCTAACTTTCAAATTGTTTGGATTTCAGCCACATATATTAATTAATTCAGAATGTATTCTCCTACACGAGAAAGTTAAAACTGGAGATCAAGTGCCTAGGGCCAGCCTGTCTTAATTCTTTCAGTCCTCCCATATTATGGGCACCCTTTATGCATCAGGCAATATTCTGTGTGCTTAGAATACTGCAGTGAACAACAAGGATGAGTCCTTGACCACAGAGAGCAATAAATAAACAAATAAATGCATAACATAGCCTTGCGTGCTATGAAAAAAGAAATATCAGACAAAGAGTATTCAGAATCAAAGGAGATACAAGTTGGATAGATTTAAGAGAGGTTCTGTGAGATAGTAAGCAGATACTGAGAGAGTCTGGGACTCAAGATGCTTATTATTTATTAACACTCATGAAATCAAGGAAATAGCAGTAGAAATGGGCAGAGAAGGGAGTCCAGCTGTGGCATAGGGCAGACAAAGGTTCAGCTAAGCTGTCTGTGAAACTCTTGAGCGAACATTGCCCAGTGGAAGATCCTCACAGACTGAAAATCACAGGGCCTTTTGAGTCCTGCCTTACTCCGTCAGTGAATGTGGATTGCCACAGGACAGGAATGAGCTGCAGTGGGAGGCAGACCTGTAAAGGAGGCAGGCCTTGGAGGAACTGAAGGCTAGAAGCTGGGGTCTACTGACTATACTCCCCACAGCTGAGCAGCATATTCTTCCTTGAAATGGGATTTGGTGATGTATCTTCATATTTACAATAGGAGAAACAGGGAATATTTTTTTAAAGGAAATCTTCAAGAATAAAAAAATTGAACTTTAAGTAGAAAAGGGTTTCCCCCAGTGGCTCAGCAGTAAAGAATTCACCTGCAATGCAGGAGACATGGGTTCAATCCCTAGATCAGAAAGATCCCCTACAGAAGCAAATGGAAATTCTGTTTCAGTATTCTTGCCTAGTAGATTCTAAGGACAGAGGAGCCTGGTGGGCTACAGTTTGTGGAGCTGCAGAGTTGGACACTATTTATCAGCTAAATAACAACAACAAAGTATAAAGATATGCTTTGCAGCTCTGGGAGATAGCCACTGCAAAGACCCTGAGATTAGAGCATATTTGATATTTGGAGAACAAGAAGAGGCGTAGCCAGTGTGGCCTGAATAAAGTAAGATAGACAAATAATGTAGGAAATTGAATTGAAGATGTGGGCAGGGTCAAGGATTACTGGTATTAATTATGATTGGAAGGTTTTCACAAAGGGAATGACCTCACATTTTAAATATCTCTGTGTAGAGAATAGACTCAGAGAGGAAGCAGGGAGATAGGGTTGAAAACTATTACCACAACCCACCAAGAGATACTGAAGGCTTTGACTAGGGTGGTAGCTGTTGAGGTGGTAGGAATTGGTTAAATTCAGTTATACTTTGGAGTTCAAGCCAATAGAATCTGATGATAAAATGAGTGTGGAAGTTTGTGTATGAGAGTCATCAATGATGGCCCCTAGTGTTTTGGCCAGGAACCCTCGGTGAAAAGGAAGTACTCCATTTGCAGGTGGAGAGCACGTGTGATGACCAGGTTTAGGTGACAATTAGAAATTAAAGTTGTTAGGCCTGGCGGATTTGAGTGGAGATATTGAGACAGCTAGTGAACATTTAGATGAGATTTCGCAGAGAAGTCACAGCTACATATATAAATGGTATTTAAAGACATGGAACAAGGCAAAATCACAACATCAAAACAGTAAATGTTAATAATAAAAATAAGGACATGATGACTAACCCCATGGCTCTGTGTCAAGGTAGCCTTGGCTATAGTGCAAAAACAAACAGCTCCTTTATTTCTCCCTCTTTACATATTTAGAGTGGCTAGCTGGGGTTTATTTCTACTTTGTCTTTACTCTAGGATCCTGATAAAAGAGATGCCACTAGTGTGAAATTTTGATGGTTACCATGGCAGAAAGAAAGAGAATGTGATAAAGTATGTACAGACTCTTAAAGCTTCTGGTTATAAGTAACACATGTTGCCTGCGCTTAGGTTTCAATGGCCCAAAGCAAATCACCTACCTGTATCTAGTTACAAGTGCCTGGGAAGTGAAATCTTATCATCTATCCTGAAGAAAAGTAAGTTAAAATATTTATGCACAAGCCTAATACCTTCACAGGCACTTCAAAGTTTTGAAGCAGATAAAAGAAGATGATCTGGCAAAGGATATTGAATACAAATGGCTAAATATGTAGGAGGAAAGTAAGAAGCAAGGTAGAATAAATATTTAAAGAACAAGAACAGAAACTAGTTTATCATACTCGCATCTAAGAAACAATAACATTTCTTGTAAGAATATGTGAAGCAGACTTGCAGTTTCTGGCTTCCTCGTGTGAGGAACTTCAAAGTCACCATCCTCACACAAGTAAAAAGTTGAACAGATAGAAACCAACAACCCATCTCGGATCTGTAAGCGAGAGGGAGACACAGGACAAACCACTGCCTCCGAGACTGAAGAAACAGGCCAATTCCAGGAGTCACAGCTAACCAGAGCAGACACAGAATGGAAACCACTGTGGGAATCAGTGCTGGGTAGGAGAACCTGAACTGAAATTGACAAATTGTGAAAGGCTGAATGTGAATGAGTCTGCGAGTTAAAATCTCCCAAGGAACAAGTCATAGGAAGGCCCCTACAGTCTTGTGAGATTTACTCCAGGGGCTTGACTAGAATACGTGAACCAAAGGAGAAACGGTCCGTGCAGAGCTCAAGGGAAAGACTTCAGGGAGTCTGGAGAGTGATGATAAAGATGGGCATACAAGGGAGAGGAGACAAGATACGAATATACTAGACAGGACAATCAAGGTGTTTCCTGGGGCAGCATCTCCTAACAAGCTGTCTGAGGCAGCCCACGGGGGCCATACATGATCCAAAGCCACCCTACACCCACCTTGGCACCACTGTCTGGAGCAGGCATGCACATCTCAGCCCCCCAAAAAATTACACAGGACAGACAGCACTTACAACTCGGCATGACACAGAAATAATACTGGTCAATCAAATGATTGAACTAGAAAATTTGGCTTTCCAATACGAAAAGAACAGAGAAATTAGAAAGTACTAAAGTCAAGAAGTAGGAAGAAAATCCAGAGGCAGGATGGATAAGAGATAACTAATATTCAGACGGAGAAGCTCCTTTTAAACTGAACTTCGAGTTAAACACAAGATATATAATGTAAAAGAGAAAAAAAAAAACTTTCAAATAGTTAAGGAGGGAATTTGTACAAAGGCTGAAAATAGCTGAGTAGGGCTAATAGCAGTCAAAGTGAAGATCACGGGGCCCCTGTGTACCTAGTCCCTGTTGTAAGGCTTGGCTGAAGGGCGTTTTCTGTTTTGTGAATCCTGAGAGCTCTGTTTCCACGCCCTCTGTGTGCTCTAGCTGCTGATATAATATACTGTTAGGGGCCTTTCAGAAGAGAAGAGTAAGAATAGGAGCGGTGAAAAAAGCTTCCAGGGACTGTGGGATCAGTAGACAAACGCAGGTGGCTAGACGCTTCTTAGTCATCATTTTTCTCCTCCATACTGCCAGCTTTGTAACCTTACCTTATTTACATTTTTATTGGAAAGTTCACTGCAGATTTAGAAGAAGGCCATCTAATCACTATTTTGACATGGGATCAAAGCCAGGTTCTTCCCATGATCACTACCATGGTATAACTTTAGACCCCCTTTTCCCTCTCCTAACTGCAGACTGAAGAGGATCTGAATTCCATCGTGAGCTCCGTCTTGTAGCTCTATTATTTGTGATTATCTCCCCATTAAAAAAAAAAAAAAGTCTGTTATCTTTCGGTTTGGTTTTGAAGGTTAATAGCTTTGTAGGTATTTGACTCATTGGAGCCATCTGGATTAACAACTGGAAAGCTTTCAATTCCTTTCATGTCTCCAAGGCTTGGGAGAAGACAGGTGTGGGGTTGATGAGTGAGATTCTCATTCTGCCAGGGAATCAACTGAAGTTACTGTTGTGGAGGGAAAATTTCCTCTCCACAAAAAATCCTCTCTCTGAAAAATACTCCTCAGAAAGGAATTCTTAATATATTAAGAATGAAGCATTTACTGTGTTTACGTATACAAGAGAACCGCCTGTCTTTCAGACTCTAGGTAGTTCAAACAGATTTTTCTTGACACTTTGTTTGCTCAAGAGTTGAAGTCTTTTAAAATTTACTAAGGAAATAAAATTAACTTTTAGCACTAACTGAATATCACAGATAATTTTTGCGTAGGCAAAAATCAATTTACTCAGCTCTTAAGTAATTGATTTCCTCTTGAAGAGCTTAGAAGTAATTAACTGAAAAATATACAGTATTTTAACCATAAAAATTTAAATATGTAGTAGAACAAAAATAGGCAACCTTTATGGGAGATCTTCTCTTTTCCATGTATTATGGTATATTAATTATTCAGGAAGGAATTGACTTACTGAAAATATTGTACTTCTGAGGTTTATTAACAAGCAAGTTCTGCTGTCTATGAATAATTTGATATTTTGTATATGAGATTTTCCTTCAGAACCAGAATCCTCAAAATTTCCAGGTGTCTTTCTTACTCATATCTTATTTTGAACAATCAACAAACATATTCCATAAGCTTGATCACCAAACCTAAGTCACAAGACTTGGCCACATATTTGGCCATCTCTATGTATCATATCAACTTCAAAAGAAAAGTAAGGAAAAATCCTGAAGCTATTTAAAAGTACATGATATGTTCTGGAAAACACTGCTGAAAATGAATTTAAAAATATTATGAACAATGGAAATGCTGTTAGAATAAATCCTCTAAAAATGTCAGTTTTGAAGGAGATAATGTTCATTTTGTTAAAGACATCCTGAAGTTTGTTTAAAAACTCACAAATGTTAGAATGGAATTTTATGCCACCATTTTTATATAATCCTAATGATGATGAAAGCCCCTTGGTTGTGTCCAACTCTTTTTGACCCCATGGACTGTAGCCCGCCAGGCTCCTCTGTCCATGGAATCCTCCAGGCAAGTATACTGGAGTGGGTAGCCATTCTCTTCTCTAGGAAATCTTCCCAACCCAGGGATCAAACCTGGCTCTCCTGTGGCGTATGCAGATTCTTTACTGTTTGAACCACCAGGGAAGCTCCTACAATCCTAAAGAAGATGCCTATTATAAATTATAAAAAGGAGAAGTAGCTAAAGCATTTCAATGTGCAGAGGAAAGAATAAGCAGGACTCAGAATACCAAAAGTGAGGACCAGCAATATTTGGAAATGAGAATTTCTGTGCAAACTCACTTTCTAAATGAACAAATGTGGGATGTACCATACAATACACATATAGAGGAGTCTATATGTTTCAAAGTATACATTGGAAGACAGACCATTTATCTAGGATATTGGTATGTGTGAAGATTAAAAAAAAACAGCAGTATATTAAAAATATTTAGAAATCCAAACCTCAGAATATTTCATAGTCCGTCATTCCTTCTAAGTATGTCTATAATTAATAAGAAAATTTTTATTTTTAATATGGCATGTGTCTAGGGAAGTCATAAAGTTCAAAACGTCTACAAGGAACAATAACCCTACTCAGGACTCTTGGATGACATAATTATAAATGATGCTGAATTTCATTAAGTGCCTTCTATTTAGTAAACAACAGAGGAAGCAACTTTGTTTCCTTTAATATTTCCATTTCCTTTCCTTTAATATTTGCCAAAGGAGAAAAAAAGCTTTACTTCACTCCATCCAGAGATCTATTTTCTTACCAATTAGCTTTTTAAAAACAGCTAATGAAGGCACAGTGTAGTGGTGCTGAATTGGTATTTGTGTCTTTCCCCTCTTGTTCTATAGTAGTTAATAATAACAAATGTTTTGATTTTACCCAAAGGTTTGAAAAGTATACAAGAATTTACTTCAATTAGATAATATCCCTATTTGGACTTGGCTAAGTGAGAATTTTATAATGTAATACCATTTTTTTCCCAACTGCCTAGAATATTAGCAACTAAAAATACAGAAACCAGATATATTTTCTGTCTTAACTCCTAAAGGGTAACAGATATACAAAGTCTTCAGTTCATTTTGATGTAGTGCGGGAACATCTGTTAAGCGTGGCATGGCCCATTGTCTTTAGGCCTGGCCCAATGTCAAAATATATGACCCTGTGTAGAATTATCCAGGGGAAGACTGGCCGCATAGGTGGAGTCCCATGATAAAGTAGGACAGTGTTTTAACAGGTGGCAGGGAATAATGAGGGCTTCCCGGGTGTTGCTAGTGGTAATGAACCCACCTACGAATGCAGGAGACGTAGGAGACCGGGGTTTGATCCATGGGTCTAGAAGATCCCTTGGAGGAGGGTATGGCGACACACTCCATTATTTTTGCCTGGAGAATTACAGGAAAGAGGAGTCTGGTGGTCTACTGCCCATAGGGTCACAAAGAGTCAGACACAACTGAAGTGACTTAGCATGCCGGTAATAGCGAGTGTAACAATGGGTCAGATGATACTTAGACAGTCAAGCCAGGAGCAAGCTTCCCCTGGACCATGATTCTCTTCAGTATCAAGTTCACTTCAGACATGTCCATAGTCTCAGATATGAAGAAAAAACATTACTGGAATGAAAACTTAGAGAAGGAATCATGGGTCAAGCATAGATATATGATCTGAAGTACTAGGTATAAACTCCTCTCTGGAATCAGAAAGAAATATAATTGGTCTGGCTAGGCAGAGGTAACACAACTATCAAGCATACGCTATACTTCCCCATGCCAAGTCAAACACCTGAATGATGCTTTGTATTTAGCCATGATCCCTTCTTGAATTACCATCATCTCTCTTCTTCCTCTCCTCTCCAAACATCTTAATTCATTGAAATTTTAACTTTGACTCTAATTTGTACTCACCAAGATCACCAACACCTTGAAAATTCTGATGTCCAGTAGATCATTTCAGTGTTCACCTTGAAGCATAAGTCATTACAGAATGAAAAAAAAAAAAAAAATGAAATCGCTCAGTCGTGTCTGACTCTTTGCAACCCCGTGGACTGTAGCCCACCAGGCTCCTCCATCCATGGAATTCTCCAGGCAAGAGTACTGGAGTGGGTTGCCATTTCCTTCTCCAGGGCATCTTCCTGACCCAGGGATCAAACCCAGGTCTCCCTCATTGCAGGCAGACCTTTACCATCCGAGCCACCAGGGAAGCCCACTATAGAAAAAGGCCACCTTATTTAAATCAGCTGTTCTCTGAGCACATTTTTCCCCTTCCTTTTCATTCTCAATACCTTCATCAGCCCATTTACTAATTCTCCCTAGGATTATGGTAGTTCTTTTCTATCGCTGTAGAATCTCAATGGGCAATTTTATTTGTTTTTATCTTATGGCGAAACACCTTTTTATTTGAGACCCGAAAAGGACAAAAGCTAGCCAATAGTTGTCAAATATGTCATGTTCTGAAATGACGTTCTATACTGCCTATTTAAAAGGGGAAATTTTGTGGTAAAACTTTTGATTAAAAATTGTTACCGCTATCAACTTCCGGGAGGGTATGAAATGTTGAGGTTGAAGAATAAGAGAAAATAGAGTTTATCTGAAGTGAGCATTCATTAGGATGCTATTCAATTTACTCTACTTGATGGTAGAGGGGAAGGGTCAGCGTTCCCCTTACTGCAAGCATCCAGTGCTTAAAATCAGTCTCCTGAAGTTTGCAGGAACACAAGTGCATGCTGAATGACTAAGGTATTTAAAGATTAGAACTGGCCACCAATATCATAGCATAAAGAGGTGGCTGCAATGGGAATCAGATGTGATTTCTCAAATGCTAAGAAATCGCTGTGTATTTCCCAAGATCCAGAAAGCAAGGCAACCTCACTGGGGAAGGCCTTAGAATCAACGACTAGAGGTATACAATTGTAGAATCTGAGGAGGGTATAGTAAGTCACCAGTGGAAAGAGAGCATCACCTAAGTCAAGGAAGCTCTAGTCATAAGCTCTTGGGAAAATAGTCTTCAAGGAATCCATGGAAGTATCCATGGGAATCATCTTGGAATATGATCCAAATCCTGAAAGCACGGATGACCTGCCACTATCATCAGGTAAGATGTATGGCCGCTTCTCCTTTCTGTCCCTCAAGTCCTGGATGAGGGCAGGAAGGAAGAAGGGAAGTGCAAAATGAGTAAATTTAAGAAGTCCATCCCAACCAGGGAAGAAGAGGGACTCTGAGGTTAAACAAAAGCTGAAACTTGAGAATTATTCAGACTAATCATTGGTATGTGGTGGACTGAGTGAAGGGCATCCCAGGCAGTACAGTCATAAAGAATCTGCCTGCCAGTACAGGAGATTAAGGAAGTATGGGTTCATTTTGATCCCTGGATCAGGAAGATCCCCTGGAAGAGGAAATGGCAACCCACTCAGGGTTTTGGTCTGAAAAATTCCATAGACAGAGGAGCCTGGTGGTCTACAGTCCATGGGGGACCCAAAGAGTTGGACACAACTGACCTCACACTGAGTCTATTTTGGAAAAAAAAAAAAAAAAAAAGATGAAATGCTTTTCTATTATCAAAAGGTGTTGGAGAGAGGGATCTGTTGAAAATATCATCCAGTGAGTGGGGAAATAGCTTCCTGTAATTGTTTTAAGAGACAGTGATGGAAAAAAAAAAAGTTATTTTATGCTTGTAAACAATGGAGTGTGACATTTGGATGTGAGTGATTACACTAACGAGTCTCAGCACTCTGTCTTCAGCCCTCATCTCTCTTACGACTTGTATTTCTAGCTTCTTATGGAATATCTTTACCTCTTAGTCTCTATATTTGGAAGCACCTTATCCTAGCATATTCAAAATTAAATTCTTCTCTATAAATCATGCTTGTTTTCCTATATTCTCTCTCAGCAATAAAAACATGATAATCCATCTAGGCTAAAATTTTAACACCCTCAAATCAATCTGACCCCTACTTGTTTCATATTCCTGACAGTCAGTTCAAGTACTTTTTTCTGCCTCATGAACAAGTTTCACCACAAATCATCTTCTTCCTTCATCTCCAAACCATTGACTAAATTCTATTGATCAACACTTTGCCTTTGGCTCTGAAATATTTTTTTATCTGTGTCTCAGCCTTTAATCTGGTTATGTTTTGTCTTCCAAGCTGCCACTCTAGCTTCATCCTACTAAAACAAATGTGGTGATTGTATTCTTCTTTGCCTATGCATTTTGCACAAGATACCTCAGCCAGAATTTTTTTCTTCCACTGGAGAGTTCTTAAAATCATACAGTAAGACCTCATCAGTTCCTGTGCGATGAGCAGGAATGAGTCCTTAGCCCTTTCTCAACCACAGCCCTTTCTCAACCACAGCCTTGTAGGAACAGCTTTTACAATATGCGTCACTCTGAATTGCAATTATGCACCTTTACTACTGTCCTTCCGCTGGAGAGTGAATTCCTCAAGCACAGGGATCATTTTTCAGTCACTTTCGTTGTTCTAATTTATGGTCGTTGGATGAATAAAGCCAACAGTGGGCTACCATATGTAGTGCTAGGCATTCTTACTTCACTTTGGGCTCAGATCAGTGTTACTCATAAGAACTGGAGGTAAAGTTAAGCCGAATACTTGATCCATTGACCCCTTTTAGGAACGGGTAAGTGAGGGAAAGGAGGGAGGCTAGAAACCAGAGAGATCTAAATAAAGACCTGCATTCAGCAAAACTAAAGCCCATTCGTTTATGACAGTTTTGTTTTTCTTTTTCCAATAGTTTATCCTTTGAGTATTTAAAACTAGAGTTATTAGTTTAACACATTGTTATGAAATCATTATACTTCTTCATTATTCGTCTGATTGTTTAAACATCCTTGCAGTTTGTTAATAGAAATCATTTGCATTATAATTTGTTGCTTTGCTTTAGCATACACTCATGCCTTGAGAATACAGAGGAATGAAGCATTACATGAAGGCTCAGTAGGATTTAAACAGAAATCTTGGAGTGAGAACCTCGGCTCAGCCATGTATAGAAATCAACAGGGACTGCACTGAGGGATAATCCACCGCAAACTGCAGTAATTCAAACACATATATAATTTCTTTTTATAATAACTCTATAGCCTTTATTTGGGAAATCTCTGTATGGAAAATTTATTTATGCAGTTTCCAGAGTTGGCATCTGGAAATGAAGCATTTATATTTGAAGAAAGAGAGAAAAGAGAGATAGACAAGTTTTCTGTATATTCGAGTTTTTTAAAATTTTTGTTTGTGCTCACTCAGTCATGCCAACTCTTTGCAGCCAGCCCTCTTGACCCATGGAATTTTCCAGGCAAGAATGCTGGAGTGGATTGCCACTTCCCCTTCCAGGGATCCAACCAGTGTCTTTGGTGTCTCTGTGTTGGCAAGTGGGTTCCTTACCACTTGTGCCACCTAAGGAGCCCCCTATACATCCATATCTATTTGTACATCTCACACTGGTGCTGCTGCTGCTGCTAAGTCGCTTCAGTCGTGTCACTTCGGTCGACTCTGTGCGACCCCCTAGACGGCAGCCCACCAGGCTCTGCTGTCCCTGGGATTCTCCGGGCAAGAACACTGGAGTGGGATGCCATTTCCTTCTCCAAATGCATGCAAGTGAAATGTGAAAGTGAAGTCGCTCAGTCGTGTCCAGCTGTTCTTGCTGCTACCAGCCCTCCTTTAAAGCGTTACGTGGAGGACGGGGGCAGCATGGAGTTCACAGTTTAAGAGCTCTGGGCGATCAGTTCTGTTTGCCTGGTTTACTTGACAATTGGACTTCCCAGGTGGCACTAATGGTGAAGATCTCGCCTGGCAATGCAAGAGATCTGGGTTCAATCTCTGGGTCAGGAAGATCCTCTGGAGAAGGAAATAGCAACCCACTCCAATATTCTTGCCTGGAGAATCCCATGGACAGAAGAGCCTGGTGGGCTACAGCCCACATGGTCTCAAAAAGTCAGACATGACTGAGCATGCAAAGTAACCACAATAGAAAGCAGGCATTTTAGTCAACATATAAAATATGTATTTTTTAGGATTAGTATGTAGTGTGAGCCCCAGCTTTTCAATGGTCACCTTCTCATCTCTATCTCTCTCTCTCTGTCTCTGCCAGTCTCCAATCCCTAATCCCTCTTAATTCTGTTTTTCCTACAAAATATATGAGCACACATATTCCATATTCAGGTGTGCATGTACACGTGCACACACACACACATAGAGCCGCAAAATTATCATGCCTGGGGACTTTCATATAAACAATGCCTGATAAGTCACCAGCAGAGATCACTAGAATTAATAATTTTAAAATTACCAGGTATAGGAAAAGAGTGAACTGATGTGAAATCAAAACACTGTAAGAGGTAGAATATTTTTAGAAAGAAAATATCAGGATGATACAGCACTGTTCCAAAAATCTTTTATGTTTACAGCATTGACTGTTTTAATGTCTGCTTTACTGATTTAATTATAATTAATATGATTAGTACTTAAGCAGAGCTTGAAGAAGGTGAAAATAATATTTTGCAATTTCTATTCTGTATTCTATGATCCCCACCTTCCTTTGAGGTTCTAACAATGTTCTACCAATTTCTGCTCATATTCACTACTGCCTAGATTTTTGTCTTCAGTGCCTGAACAAGACCTGCCCTTCTATAATGCCCCATATGCTATGAAATTTAGCTCCTGCTAATATCAGTATGTTTCATTTTTTTATTTTTCTTCTAGTAATCTTAATGGTTAATCTGAATAGACCAGGAATCTCCAACACAAATAAGTACCATAGGGAAGTACATAGAATTATAAAGTAATAGAGATTTAATTTAACTTTGAATGGTGAGGGCTGAGGCAAATTGGAGACATTCAGCTCAGTTCAGTTTAGTCAGTCAGTTGTATCCAACTCTTTGCGACCCCATGGACTGCAGCATGCCAGGCCTCCCTGTCCATCACCAGTTCCCAGGGTTTATTCAAACTCATGTCCATCGAGTCGGCAATGCCGTCAAACCATCTCATCCTCTGTTGTCCCCTTCTCCTGCCGCCTTCAATCTTTCCCAGCATCAGGGTCTTTTCAAATGAGTCAGCTCTTTGTATCAGGTGGCCAAAGTACTGGAGTTTCAGCTTTAGCATCAGCCCTTCCAATGAATATTCAGAACTGATTTCCTTTAGAATGGCCTGGTTGGATCTCCTTGCTGTCCAAGGGACTCTCAAGAGTCTTCTCCAACACCACAGTTCCAAAGCATCTATTCTTTGGCACTCAGCTTTCTTTATAATTCACTCTCACATCCAAGAGACATTAGCCATGTCTAAAATGGAAAGCCATCTTTCAGTTATAGCTTAATGGTGTCATGTGAAAATGAAAGCCAAGTGTTGTAAGATCTTTAGACTTTTTTTAATACAAGTCAGAAATGTATTAATAGGTTTTCATATAAAAATTCCAGTCCTTTTGAAATACTGTTCATGTTAAAAAAAAAATGTACCTGTAGGCAGAATTTGACTATGTGTCACTAGCTTGCCACTCTGTGATCGATGATTTTAAATAAAGGAAATACTTAAAAGTATCTCTAAAGTTTAGTGAAAGAGACTAACACTTGAAGATAATTACAGTTCTGTAATGAGTGATAAAAAATGTAGAAACAAAGGATCAAAGGAGCCTAGAAGTGAAGGAATGGGACATTTTCCTGCATATAGTATTCTCAAGAAGCACATCCTAAAGGAGATGAAATTAGATGAACAGAAGGTGTTTACGAAGGGAAGAACATACAGGTTATTCAGAGAGTTGTCAAATGGGAAGAGAGGCAAGAAAGAGCCTGCTGTATGTATGTGCTTAAGGAGAGACAAAAATTTGAGGTTCTTTCCCCAAAGAAGTGGAATTGGAAATTCTAGACATGAAGTCTTGTTTTCAAGGGAGATTATTTTGTGTAGGCTTGCCTCCTGATTCTTGTTAATAATTTAAAAACATAAACTCCACCCTATTTTCCTCTGTTTTCCCTTCCAGGTGATTTTAATGTGACGTTGGTGCTGCTTTAGATCAAAGGATACTCATCACATAGTTTTCTAACAAATTTTATGATCAGAAAAATTAAATATTTATATTTGGAAGATGGCAAGGTTACTCAGCAGATAGTTCATTTAAAAGTATGTTACTTATTGTTCTAACAATTCTACTATCTTAAAAAGTATATTTATCTTCCTCGCAAGTTCAAGTGAGATAATTGAACACGTGGCTGTCTTAGTCACAGGAACACGCAGCTGTAGAAATGTAGTCAGCCAAGCTGGAAGCCCTTCAAAGCCTTCACTGAAAGCTGTTCACATTGATGGATGGTTCCTTCTCCCTACAAAACCGACTGCAGAGGCTAAGAGTATCTATAAATAGAAGAACCCAGATGAAATCATATCAAATATTTTACTAAGAGTAATATACACAAGTAAAAAGTATTATGAAAATATCTAGTGCAGGTAGAAACCACATGTATTAGTAAAAAAGAGGTACAGAGATAAAAGCTTGGAAAAGCAAACATAGTGAGTAGATATTTTGAGCCAAACTTTTCACTAATTATGTTTTATATCTATATTGAAAGATTTCTGTATAAATACAAACCTGTTCACAGTCAAAAAGGCTGTTGCTGAAGTGTATAAGCACCTCAGTAAGAAAAATAAGATTTATTCATTATCTATGGCCTCAGGTGGTATGCGTGCAGTCCAAGTGTTGATTTTAGTTAAAAATAGCTATTGTTCAACAATTGTAGAGGTCTTTGCAGGGACTCTTTTGAAAAAAGATGTATTTATTTATCCTTGACCGTGTTGGGTCTTTGTTGCTGCAGGGGGCTTTCCCTAGTTGTGTAGGCTTGTCATTGTGATGGCCTCTCTTGTTGCGGAGCGAGGCCTTGGGCATTCAGGCTCAGGTGCCGCTCATGGGCTGCAGCTGACCACTGGTCAGTACTTGTGGCAAACAAGCTTAGTTGCCCTGCTGCATGTGGGATCTTCCTGGACCAGGGATCAAACCTGTGTCCCCTGAATTGTTGGGGCGATTATTAACCACTGGACCCCCAGGAAAGCCCTGCAGAGACTCTTTGTCACACAATGTGTTATGGAGGATACCTTTATTAATGATACTGTCCTAACTGTATCATATACATATTTACAAGAAAAGTCAGTTTGGGTTCATCTGCTTGTTCTTGTGCTTTTCCTACCACGTTCCTCTTTTGTGAGTGTGTGAATTAGCCAGTAGACTTCTATTTTGTTAGGAGGTTTTTTTTTTCTTTTTTTTTTTTTTATGGGATTTCCAGCTGATGGATTGATTATTTCCATTCTTGACAAAGTCTAAGGATGCTGATCAATACTTGCTGAACAGAATTGAATGAGCTGCACCAGATAAGGGAAACAAATGCATACTCTGTGATGTTTTTCTACAGTAAAAAAGGTATCGAGTGATTTGTATATGCGGATCTATTTCTCAGGGGATATGATAGTATAATCAATATTTCCTGTTGAAGACAGAATCTTCACGCTGAGTGGCTTCATCTAAGCTATGGTGGAAAGAGAGCAATGGCACCACCATTCTAGAAAAGATATATGAGTCGATCTAAGTGATAATGGCTTGGACTGCATCAACATTTCAGGGTGAAACCTCTGTCAGTCAGCATCATATTTAATTTAAATATCAGGGTGAGGGTGAGGTGAGCAGATTTGTGTGGCCTGCTGAAGAGGAACTGTTCTGAGTTTATTTATCTGTTATTCCAAGATTTCCCCATTTGTTGAATTCCATACTTTTCATTTATGCAAAAATGAGAGGGACAGGGGCAGCAGGGCTAAAATCAAATGGCTGAAAAAGGAAAAATAAAAGATCAAAAGTTTAAAATGAAAAGTAGGTGATGTCATGTAAAATTCAGAATATCATAGATGAATTTTTTCAGTAACATAAACAGAATATCTTTCTGCTCATGAAGACTCATAAATATAGCTCCACAACTAGAGCAGAGAGAAGAAAAGGGCATTTTCTTGGTCTTCTCCATTTCAGCCAAGACAAACATCCTGCTTTAGAAAATTAATAAAATAGTAGGTACATTAATTCTTTTTTCTGAGAATCTATAACTTTGCAGTGAATTTTCCTTCTGTACCAAATTCTAATGAAATTTAACTGAAACAGTTGTATAAGACTTTTGATTTAACAAAACTAAGAGACAGAGAATAATGTAGTTTGGGAATGTAAGAGGTTTTTTCCTCTTATAATTTCTAGCCAAGGCATTTGAATGAACCCCAGACTTATTTAGATAGATAAAATCCCTTCCCCACCAATACTGTGTGCGTGCTCAGTCCTGTCTGATGGTTTGCGACCCCACGGACTGTAGCCCACTGACCTCCTGTGTTCTGTCCAGGGAATTTCCCAGGCAAGAATCTTGGAGTAGGGTGCCATTTCCTACTCCAGGAGATCTTACTGACCCAGGAATTGAACCCAACCTCTTGTATCTCCTGAACTGGTAGGCAGATTCTTTATTACTGCGCCCCCTGGGAATCGTCCCACCAACATGTCTCTAAGCCATTCAAAGATTATCACTTTAAAAGTTTACAATGAAAAAAAAAAAAAACAAAACAAAAAGCTAACTCTGCGTTTCTATTCTTTTAGCTTTTGTATCCAAGAGTTGATATTATAGCTCAACACTTAAGAGTTTCATGGCTGTGCATGTTTATGCTGATAATGTGGTCTGCAGATAAGGGAATGGAGATATAAGAACTTTGAATATTCATTATTCTGCTGTTAAACTGCAAATTGCATTTTAAATAGATCTCAGATTGCTACATGCGGTGAGTTAGAGTCAGAGGTAGCTCTGTTCAGATTGTCTATATTTGGTCGCGGCAGCTGGAGTTGAAACTTGCACAAGTAATTGTAAACGTGTTCTTCTAGAACAGGACAGAATGCCAATGTTCAGAGTCATTGTTTTGATTTCAAGATCAAAGTCACCTTAAACATAGGGCATGTTCTTTTTGCACAGAATTAAGTGTGTAACATAAGTGGAAGAAAGGTTTACCTATGAAGTTATCTCTGTAGTGAAACATTTTAAGTTATGGAATCATTCTGGAGCATTTATGTTTTCTTAGGAGTTGATGGAATAAACTATTTGTCCTTTTGAGGACCAAATGCTAAAGCTGTATAATTTCAGCTAGTAATCAAGGAAAGGTAGAGACAGTTATATCACTCTTAGAAAAGTGTCTGTAATTTATGCTGAGTTACAGTGGATTGCACTCTACTAGCATTTCCAAATGAAACCTCTGTGTCCCAGCATTACTGAAAATAGACAAGGGCCTTGAAGAAAGTGAGGTGGGGAACAAATGACCTACACACCTAATTGAGCCTCTTTCAAGTCACTGTAGAGACTGTTTAGATAGATCCTGATAGATTACCAGTTACGTGATACTTTTTGTATTAGTCAGAATTTTCTAGAGGAACGGAACTGGAAGTCAATGGTGGGGTTGAGGGGTTAGAGAGAAACAATGAAAGGGATATTGTAAATAATTGACTCACGATATGGAAGCTGGAGAGTCCAAAATCTGCAGAAGGCCAAAGATTTTGAGTCTGAAGGCTGGAAGGCTGCTGTACCTAGGAAGTGTTGATATTTCAGTTACACTATCACATTGGAGACTTTTTTCTCTTACTTGGAAAAGTCAGCCTTTTGTTCAAAACAGGCCTTCAGCTGATTAGATAAGGCTTGCTCAAAGTATGGAGGGCAATGTCTTTTATTACACCTACTGATTTAAATGCTAAGCTCATTCAAAAATCCTCTCACAGAAACATTCAGAATACTGTTTGACCAACTATCCAGATAAGCTACCCCATGGCCCTGTCAAATTGACAGATAAAATTAACCATTACACCTTGGTATCATTACCTCAGAAATGAAAAAATGCCTAACTCTCCTCAGCTTTTTTTTTTTTTTTTTTGTTCTGCAAGTCACTCTCTCTTCTAAAATCTTCCTATCCCATGTTGACCAATCATTGTTAACACCTTTAACTATATAATTTTGTATTATTTAAATTTTGAGTAAAATATATAACCTGCTTCTTTCTTGGTAGGTTCTGTCAAATAATCATAATAACTGATAGGAATAATTTTTCTTTAGACAATACCATATTGCTCAGTTGGTAAAGAACCCACCTGCAGTGCAGGAGTCTGCCTGCAATGCAGGATACCCCTCAGGTTCAATTGTTGGGTTGGGAAGATCTCCTGGAGAAGGAAATGGCACTTAGTTTTCTTGCCTGGGAAATCTCATGGACAGAGGAGGCTGGCAGGCTACATGGGATAGCAACTTACTGATTAAGTTCAGGTCAGTTGCTCAGTTCTATCTGACTCTTTGAGACCACACATACACCAGGCAGCACACCAGGCTTCCCTATCTATTACCGACTCCCAGAGCTTGCTCAAACTCATGTCTATTGAGTTGGTGATGCCATCCAACCATCTCATTCTCTGTTGTCCCCTTGTCTTCCTGCCTTCAATTTTTCCCAGCATCAGGGTCTTTCCAATGAGTCAGTTCTTTGCATCAGGAGGCCAAATTACTGGAGTTTCAGTTTCAGCATCAGTCCTTTCAATGAACATTCAGGATTGATTTTCTTTAGGATGTACTGGTTGGATCTCCTTATAGTCCAAGGGACTCTCAAGAGTCTTCTCCAACACTACAGTTCAAAAGCATCAACTCTTTAGTGCTCAACTCTCACATCCATGCATGACTACTGGAAAACCAATAGCTTTGACTAGATGGACCTTTGTCCTGAGCCACCAGGGAAGCCCAAGAGTAATGGAGTGGGTAGTCTATTCATTCTCCAGGGTATCTTACTAACCCAGGAATCAAACCTGGTCTCCTGCATTGCAGATGGATACTTTATCAGCTGAGCTACCAGCTAAGCCCTCAATGCTACTCACCTAATTATGACAGTCTATCAGGTATAATACTTTGAATCTGTTTGTCAAGGGATTAGATCTTATAGACAGAGTGCCTGAAGAACTATGGATGGAGGTTCATGACACTGTACAGGAGACAGTGATCAAGGCCATCCTCAAGAAAAAGAAATGCAAAAAGGCAACATGGTTGTCTGAAGAGCCCTTAAAAATAGCTGAGAAATAAGAGAAGCAAAAGGCAAAGGAGAAAAGGAAAGACATACCCATTTAATGCAGAGTTCCAAAGAATAGCAAGGAGAGATAAGAAAGCCTTCCTCAGTGATCAATGCAAAGAAATAGAGGAAAACAATAGAATGAGAAAGACTAGAGATCTCTTCAAGAAAATTAGAGATACCAAGAGAACATTTCATGCAAAGATGGGCTCAATAAAGGACAGAAATGGTACAGACCTAACAGAAGAAGAAAATATTAAGCAGAGGTGGCAAGAATACACAGAAGAACTGTACAAAAAAGATCTCATGACTTAGATATCCACGATGGTGTGATCATTCATCTAAGGCCAGACATCCTGGAATATGAAGTCAAGTGGGCCTTAGGAAGCATCCCAACACACAAAACTAGTGGACGTGGTGGAATTCCAGTGGAGCTATTTCAAATCTTAAAAGATGATGCTATTAAAGTGCTGCACTCAATATGCCAGCAAATTTGGAAAACTCAGCAGTGGCCTCAGGACTGGAACAGGTCAGTCTTCATCCCCATCCCAAAGAAAGGCGAGGCCAAAGAATGCTCAGACTACCTCACAGTTACACTCATCTTACAAGCTAGCAAAGTAATTCTCAAAACTCTCCAAGTCAGGCTTCAACAGTAGATGAACAGTGAACTTGCAGATGTTCAAGCTGGTTTTAGAAAAGGCAGAGGAACCAGAGATCAAGTTGCCAACATCCATTGGATCACTGAAAAAGGAAGAGAGTTCCAGAAAAACATCTACCTCTGCTTCATTGACTACACCAAAGCCCTTGACTGTGTGGATCACAACACATTGTGGAAAATTCTAAAAGAGATGGGAATACTAGACCATCTGACCTAGCTCTTGAGAAATCTGTATTCATGTCAAGAAGCAACAGTTAGAACTGGATGTGGAATAACAGACTGGTTCTATATTGGGAAGGAAGGAAGTCAAGGCTGTTTATTGTCACCCTGCTTATTTAACTTATATGCAGAGTACATCATACGACATGCCGGGCTGGATGAAACACAAGCTGAGATGAAGACTGCTGGGAGAAATATCAGTTATCTCAGATATGCAAATGACACCACCCTTATGGCAGAAAGAGAAGAACTAAAGAGCCTCTTAATGAAGTGAAAGAGGAGAGTGAGAAAGGTGGCTTTAAACTCAACATTCAGAAAACCAAGATCATGGCATCTGGTCCCATCACTTCATGGCAAATAGATGGGGAAACAATGGAAAAAATGAATTACTTTATTTGGGGGGCCAAAGAAAGGCAATGCCAAAGAATGCTCAAACTACCGCACAATTGCACTCATCTCACATGCTAGTAAAGTAATGCTCAAAATTCTCCAAGCCAGGCTTCAGCAATATGTGAACTGTGAACTTCCAGATGTTCAAGCTGGTTTTTGAAAAGGCAGAGGAACCAGAGATCAAATTGCCAACATCCGTTGGATCATGGAAAAAGCAAGAGAGTTCCAGAAAAACATCTATTTCTGCTTTGTTGACTATGTCAAAGCTTTTGACTGTGTGGATCACAATAAACTGTGGAAAATTCTGAGAGAGATGGGCATATCAGACCACCTGACCCGCCTCTTGAGAAATCTGTATGCAGGTCAAGAAGCAACAGTTAGAACTGGACATGGAACAACAGACTGGTTCCAAATAGGAAAAGGAGTACGTCAAGGCTGAATATTGTCACCCTGTTTATTTAACTTCTATGCAGAGTGCATCATGAGAAATGCTGGACTGGAAGAAACACAAGCTGGAATCAAGATTGCTGGGAGAAATATCAATAACCTCAGATATGCAGATGACACCACCCTTATGGCAGAAAGTGAAGAAGAACTAAAGAGCCTCTTGATGAAAGTGAAAGAGGAGAGTGAAAAAGTTGGTTTAAGGCTCAACATTTGGAAAATGAAGATCATGGCATCCAGTCCCA
>SJYA01001171.1:1142277-1289387 GCA_006410615.1 Neotragus moschatus | reverse complement strand
GAAGCAGTGGAAACAGTGTCAGACTTTATTTTTCTAGGCTCCAAAATCACTGCAGATGGTGACTGCAGCCATGAAATCAAAAGATGCTTACTCCTTGGAAGAAAAGCTATGACCA
This sequence comes from Neotragus moschatus, assembly GCA_006410615.1. Classification (NCBI taxonomy): domain Eukaryota; kingdom Metazoa; phylum Chordata; class Mammalia; order Artiodactyla; family Bovidae; genus Neotragus; species Neotragus moschatus. The sequence goes on along the minus strand of SJYA01001171.1, from coordinate 1,289,272 downwards.
ACCTAGATAGCATATTCAAAAATAGAGATATTACTTTGCGACTAAGGTCCATCTACTCAAGGCTATGGTTTTTCCAGTAGTCATGTATGGATGTGAGAGTTGGACTGTGAAGAAGGCTGAGCGCCAAAGAATCAATGCTTTTGAACTGTGGTGTTGGAGAAAACTCTTGAGAGTCCCTTGGACTGCAAGGAGATCCAACCAGTCCATTCTAAAGGAGATCAGTCCTGGAATTTCTTTGGAAGGAATGATGCTAAAGCTGAAGCTCCAGTACTTTGGCCACCTCATGCGAAGAGTTGACTCATTGGAAAAGACTCTGATGCTGGGAGGGATTGGGGGCAGGAGGAGAAGGGGACGACAGAGGATGAGATGGCTGGATGGCATCACTGACTTAATGAGCGTGAGTCTGAGTGACTTGGGAATTGGTGATGGACAGGGAGGCCTGGCGTGCTGCGGTTCATGGGGTCGCAAAGAGTCGGACACGACTGAGCAACTGAACTGGACTGAACTGAACTAAAATCAGTGCAATGATGACTGCAGCCATGAAATAAAAGACACTTACTCCTTGGAAGAAAAGCTATGATCAAACTAGACAGTCTAAAAGCAGAGATATTACTTTGCCAACAAAGTCCGTCTAGTCAAAGTTTTTCCAGTAGTTATATATGGATGTAAATTGGACTGTAAAGAAAGCTGAGCACCAAAGAATTGATGCTTTTGAACTATGCTGTTGGAAAAGACTCTTGAAAGTCCCTAAGACTGCAAGGAGATCCAACCAGTCCATCCTAAAGGAAATCAGTCTTGAATATTCTTTGGAAGGACTGGTACTGAAGCTGAAACTCCAATACTTTGGCCACATGATATAAAGCACAGACTCATTTGAAAAGATCCTGATGTTGGGAAAAGTGAAGGTAGGAGGTGAAGGGGATGACAGAGGATGAGATGGTTAGATGGCATCACCAATTCGATGGACATGAGCTTGAGTAAGCTCTGGGAGTTGGTGATGGAGAGGGAAGCCTGGTGTGCTGGAGTACGTGGGGTTGCAAAGAGTGAGACATGACTGAGCGACTGAACTGAATTATGATGGTAAATAATGATATAAATAATACAAAAAATTACAGCATTTTAAAAATTCCCTGACTTTATAAATTTTGAGGATTATTTGGAACTAAATATGCAGCTAATATTTTTTATCATAAAAACTGAGATAAAGAATCCTTTGATTCTTTTGCCAGATCCATTTAATTCCAAGCGTCAGCTTTTTCACTACCATCATTGTATATCATGGGGATTCTTGACCCAGCATCTTGCTGTTGCTCTATTTTTTGTTACATAAAGCTTGTAGATTTCTTTGGAATATTGAGTGTGATGTTTCTTAAAGTCATTTTTAGTTGGTCTGATGTTTTTTGCACCTGAATTCCTTACTTTGTCAATTTTCTTGTTTTGCTCAGGAGGCCAATTGTACCATTAAAAAGGCTACTCACCCCTCTCACCCACAATGACCTCTTTTGCTTTGCCAGTTAGCCGAACAGGAATTTTGTTTGAGCACCTGGGTTTCTTGATCCTTGGCACACACATTTTGCCCAAGCTTCTATTAATAATAAGGTGTTTTAAACAGTCTCCAGGTTTCTGGTAGATTATTTGCTTTTTTTTTTTTTCCCCCCCCAGCTCTTTGCCATTTTTTCCCTAATATCCACATTTTGATGTAGGTCTCTTTTATAAAATTAAGTTAGCATGTGTTCGATGTTTCCTGGCTTTCCCACTCCCAGCAGAATGTGAAACTTAATCATATACTGATCACTAATACATAGTGGTTTATATAATTTCTGATTCACTTCCTGTCTTTTATGCAGAACTTAGTCAATGCATTTCCTTCCCATATGGATTCTAAAATTACTTGATCTAAGAAGCCAAAGTATTGGAGTTTATTCTTCCTAAAATGTTTTCTTCATATCTCTCCTTAGTGAGAATATCCTTCAGATCCCGATGTGAATAATTAAAATTCTATTTGTCATCTGTCCTAATTTTGAGCATGCACACTTAGGGTTACTATTTTTAGCACTAACACTATGTATATTTAAACATCAGATGAAGAGAATTGAAGTAATCACAAGTCTCAGTTGATGGAGTATTATCTTAATTTATCTCTCTTTTAATTGACTAATTAGTTGATCATTTCTCTTCCTTCCATAACCCTTTATCTTCTTCCTCCAGACAAGATATGATGTCAGGAAGTTTAATAAGTATCTTTTTGTGTATTGGTGTTTTCATAAACGGTACTGTTTTGTGTTTATCAAAAGTATATTTTGATAGATGTTTCATTCTGCTTCTTGATTTTTCATCGGTGTTGTGTTTTTGGATAGTGCTGTTCATATGTTTAATTTGTTTCTTCTAAATGAATATAATATCCCACAGTAGACATGTCTCACTTTCTTCTTATCTCCTTTTCTACTGATTGTGACTCAAACTGCCTCCAACTCTCCAAGATCATTTAGCCCTGGCTTAGGTAGCTCCGAGGTTAAATCATCTGCCTGCAATGCGGGAGAGCTGTTCTAATCCCTAAATCGAGAAGATTCCCTGGAGAAGGAAATGGCAACCCACTCCAGTATTCTTGCCTGAAAATGCCACGGACAGAGGAGCTGGTGGGCTTTACTCCACGGGGTAGCAAAGAGCCTGACGACTGAGCGACTTCACTTTCACTTTCACCATGGCATCCTCTACCACTGATTTCTTGGTTGCAATTCATTTAGCAAAGAATAGTTGTGAAACCTCAAAGTGAACCTCACAGTGGTTTCACAATAAAAATTTTCCTTTACATCAGTGTTTCTCAGCCTCAGCACTATTACAATTTTGAACTGGATGAATTTTTGTTCATTTAGAATATTCGTGCATTGTAGAATATTTAGCAGCATTCTTGGCTCTACCCATAAGATGGCAGTGAAAGTGAACTGTGACTCACTCTGTCATGTCTGACACTTTGCAAACCCATGGGCCTGCCAGGCTCTTCTGTCCATGGAAGTTTCCAGGCAAGAATCCTGGAGTGGGTTGCCATTTCCTCTGCAGGGGATCTTCCCGACCCAGAGACTGAATTTCTGTCTCCCACATGGCAGGCATTCTTTACCCTTTGTGCCACCAGGGAAGCCCAGTTAGGACAATAAGAAAATCTCCAAGTGTTATCAAAAGTCTCCTGGGGGAGGATGGGATACAAGGTTCTCCCTTGTTGAGAACAATGGACGCAGAGTCTCTAAATATTTAGAAGATACTTTTGTTAAATCTTACATATTCTTTGTTGTCCATTATAGCCTGTGACTCAGGGACACTCTAACCTGGTGCTTCTTTCTGCTCTTCCACTGTTGTTGTTGCACAAAGCTAATTGCATATAGTTACTCATTTCTTGACAAACATTCCATTCCTCCTATCTGCTTGATTATATAATTTTTATATAGCCACAGGGAAGAAAATTTTGGCTTCTCTAGCAACATACTTTTCAGCAACTAGTCATTACATGTTCTTTATATATAATTGTTCTTATTCTTTTTAATTATGAATAGAAATTCTAACTGGCCTGAAGTTAAACAGAAATTTTAATACTTATCTTTAATTACGTCACTTCAAATTTGTAAATAGCAAACAAAGAAACAAGTCTATGATTTTATAGTCATATCTTGAATTTAATTATAAGCAGAATTATCCAATTATTTCACAGACTTGGCTTTAAGCTACTTTGATCTATGTTAAACACCTAGCCAAAAAGTCCTCAACTAAGTGGCAGATTTATTGCCAAAAGAATCCAGCTATTCACAGATGCCTTCTCTTCAACTATCATCAAACATGAACAAGTAAAGTATATATTTAGGGTCTGAATTAATGTTTTCTCTCAGTGACTCTTAAAAGATATGGAATGTTATGGTAAACCTCCAACTCAAATGTTCTGAAATCATGTAACTAATATTTTTAAAAGTTTAAATGAGCAAAAAGGTCATTAGATTGAGAGTCAAAACAGTTGACAAAATATTTAACAATTGAATTACCCCTTATGCATTACATATTTTTGGCTTAAATTCTCTAGAGTTTCCTTAATTGAAAAAAGGCAGATTTTCTTTAAAGATAAAATTAAAGTCAATACGACTCGAAGATGTCAAAAGAAGAAATTATTTGCAGAATTTTGACAAAAGTTTGACTCTCTTCATGAAGGTTAAACGTGCTTCTTGCAGTGACAGGCTGTGATTTATCTAGAGAATTTAATTTGAACCCCATGAAGCTACTGGCAATAACTGGTGTTGTTGGTTTTAGAATACATATGTATATTTTATCTTATTTATTTATTTGCCTGCACCAGAGTGGGCTGTTTAGTCACAGCATGTGGGATCTAGCTCTCTGACCTGGAACTGAACCTGGGCCCCTTGCACTGGGATCACCAAGTTTTAGCCACTGGACCACCAGGGAACCCCTAGAATTATCTTTGATGCTGGTTTGTTGCCTGTCCCTCGGCTCCTGCCACGGTACTAGTTTCCCATTTCTAGTCTGTCACTTGGCTCTCCTCCCTATACTATCCATCTATTCCTGGGGAATGCAAAAGACTTACCTACTTCTGATTTTTGGCCCAGCCTCCCTCCAACTGACCCCACATCCCTTTCTGGTTATCAGATTTTTCTTTTTAAGTATTCCATTAGTGGACCTAGTCAGAATCTCTAGATTCATGGTCTTGTAAAGAGATTCCAGAATATATATTGCCTGTAACGATTCAGCTCATAGATGAGTAATATCCATGAAAAGAGAAGAAGCAAGTCCAGATAGTATGGGATTCTCAGCTCATGAAATCCCTCCGATTGGTATCCTCCACTTGGTTCCCATTTCACTATATAATGAAATTCAGTGTCCTTGCTGAACACCCAATGCACTACACGATTTAACCTATCTGTTCCATTTGATCTCATCTTGTACCACTTAACCCCAGCACACTTAGCTCTAGCCACACTGATCTTGTTATATGCTCATAAGTAAACATGGACTTTGTCAAGTTGCTTTTCTTTCTGCTTGGAATATGCTTCTTTCATAGTAAATGTTTAATAAAAAGTATTAAAGGCATAAATATAGTTTTCTCTGCTTCTATCCCCCTCTCATACCTCTATAAGTTTTTGAGGGCTAATAATGAAGGCCAGTACTCTACTATGTGACTTACAATGCCACTCCGCCTAAATGCTATGTCTATTCCCTGTTATTCAGTGGTTGTTTATCAAACCTCTCTCCAAGAATAAATACATAACCGGGCATCAAATGAATATTTGCATAAACCTAAGAAGAGATTAATATGCAATAATATATATAGTATTTTGAAATAGAGTATAAGAACCATGTGCTTAGTTGCTTAGTCATATCCAACTTCCTGTGAGCCCATGGACTGTAGCCCACCAGGCTCCTCTGTCCATGGGGATTTTCCAGGCAGGAATACTGGAGCGGGTTGCCCTTCCCTTCTCCAGGGAATCTTCCCAATCCAAGGATAGAACCCAGGTCTCTGGCTTTGCAGGCAGATTCTTTACCATCTGAGCCACCAGGGAAGTCCAGAAAGAACTAAAACTACTCATGTATTTTGTACTTACTCTATTTTCCAGTTAAATAAAATAAAACTGTTGAGTCAAAAATGTTAAAAACCTGTGAATAATTTATTTTACTATTAATTTTGTTAAAGCTAACAAATCAGTGTGTTTATTTATTTCTAAAATATAGATTAATATGTATGGAGAGATAAAATGGACACCTAGAGGGGTAAAATGATAAATGGAAACATTTACAACATTCAAAGTTGAAACCTATGACACGAATAGTGTATGGCTTTTTTCTTTAATAATCACAGGAAGTTGATGCACCCTTTAGAAGCAAGCTAAATTAATTTTGATTTATTCTCTTGATTCATGCTGAACTTTGCTAATATTGTCTAACACATGAGAAAGTGGTGAGCTAAATCTCTGCCCTAATCAGAAAGGATAATACTGATAGTGCATTGCAGACTCCTCTAGGGTCATAATGCTTCTAGCTAGCCACAGTCTTTCTCTCTGGTACCCAGATGGGCAGAGACACATCTCCCAGAGGATGGAGATGAGACAATACGTGTGATATTCCAAGTGAGTGTGTGTCCAATTTGAGAATTTTCCTCAATGAGAAAGATGCACATTTTATGATCAATTTTCCTGATGTTTTCATTTCTGCATTACATGGTCTAGGAGGAGAATGTTGACCATAGACTCAACCCCTGAGTTGTATAAACTACCTAAATAAAGAATTACCAACACTTGAGTGCTAATAGACAATAGTTTTGAGTCACAAATGCTCCTAAACCTCAGTTCTGCCATCATAAGTAACTTTGGGCAAATTATTTCATTGCTCAGAATCTGGTTCATCATCATCAGGGAAATGGTGGTAGATATTTAACTCATAGTGCTACCTGGGAAGATTATAACTAGGAGACAAATTTAAAGTGCCTAGAAGAGTTGTTGACACATAGGGAGCACTCAGCGAAGTTAGGACTTGAAAGATCACATAAACTATTATGCATCTGCTGATAGATTCAAAGCCAAACAGGCAGTATTGCATTGAAGGATTTTGGTGTGGTGTAGTAGTTAGAAATCAGGCCTTGATTGACTTTGTGGGATGAAGGTCTGGCTCTGTGCCTCCCTAATAATTGGTTCTTATTAAATGCTGATTACTGAATGATATTCAATGGTTCCAAGTACAGAGGAAAAGGATAAGGAAGAAAAGGAAGGCCAGTCATATACATGCATTTCCCTTTCCATTTATTTACTTGTTGTTGTGCACTGGGAAGCCTTTCTACCGGAGAATTTGTTGATTCTTTCTATCCTAACAACTTGAGGGTTTTCTCAACAGCTATTACTTTTCCAACAGCTATGAGTTTAGCAATCTGAACCTTTCCTCTTTGTCTACTACCAGCCAGATTCTTAGTTAATTCTCCAACCCCCTGGGTTATGCCCTGGGTCATCACCACAGAACCCTTTTCCTCTAGATATTTTCCTCCAATGCCACGCAGAGGCTTTAGAAATGGAAACCTTTGGAGAAAAGGAGTTGGACTGTGAAGAAGGCTGAGTGCCAAGAATTGATGCTTTTGAACTGTGGTGTTGGAGAAGACTCTTGAGAGTCCCTTGGACTGCAAGGAGATCCAACCAGTCCATTCTGAAGGAGATCGGCCCTGGGANACGCAGAGGCTTTAGAAATGGAAACCTTTGGAGAAAAGGAGTTGGACTGTGAAGAAGGCTGAGTGCCAAGAATTGATGCTTTTGAACTGTGGTGTTGGAGAAGACTCTTGAGAGTCCCTTGGACTGCAAGGAGATCCAACCAGTCCATTCTGAAGGAGATCGGCCCTGGGATTTCTTTGGAAGGAATGATGCTAAAGCTGAAGCTCCAGTACTTTGGCCGCCTCATGTGAAGAGTTGATTCATTGGAAAAGACCCTGATGCTGGGAGGGATTGTGGGCAGGAGGAGAAGGGGACGACCCATGATGAGATGGCTGGATGGCATCATTGACTCGATGGACGTGAGTCTGAGTGAACTCCGGGAGATGGTGATGGACAGGGAGGCCTGGCGTGCTGCAATTCATGGGGTGGCAAAGAGTTGGACACGACTGAGCGACTGAACTGAACTGAACAAAATTTTGCTATGTGCTTCTTTGAAATTGTTACACTAAGGAAGCCACCTTCAGTATTGCTTTTTCATTTATTTTTTTCCCTCCCACAATCTCTCTGTAAGGCACAAGGTGAGATACTCGGAACATATTGAAACAATTTAAATGGAAAAGTCTATCCTAGACCTGCATGTTTTATCTCCTCCCCTGACCTGTATTCTTTTTCACAGAGGAAGGAAGAGAAGCGGGAGAGGAGATCAGCCCGAGCCACACATTGCACACATCAGATATTCTTAAACCAGAGCTTTCAGAACCTACTGGGGGACACGTTGCCCCGCACAATTAAATCAAGGGCCACATCCTGTGCCGCTACCAGGGCATCTGGGGCTCTGCATTCTGTCTGCAGTGCTTTCCCTCTGATTGGTGCATGAAGAATGGAGTCTATACCCTAAACAGCAGCAAAGGCAGACACCAAGTAAGATAAAATTACATTTTAATAGGGTAAAGTCTAACAGCAAAATGGTTTCTTTGGCAGGGAGGGGTGAGTGTGAAGGTGAAAGAAATGATCCGCCAGTCTCTGTCACGCTGGGGTTGAAATGGGCTTCAGGGATTTCCTGTTATTACTGTGCACTAGGAAGCTTTTATTCAGCTTCCCAGGGAGAGAATATTAATTTATGCAAGAGCAGTATTCTTCATATCATCTCTCAAGGGCGTTTTTCTTCCTTTTCAAGAGACCTTGTTCTTTTCCATCAATTTTCTTTACTATGTGCTTGTTGGTAGACAGCCCTAGGAGAGTCTTTGCTTACAGTATCATAAATGTATCATGAATGAGTATCCCTCATTTTCTTCCAGTATCATTGATCAGAATGTCCCCTTCTAAACACATTATCATGGTGGTGTGTGTCTCTTCTCCAGGTTGGGTTTCAGAGTTTGCTTTCTGTTCCATCTCTGAAAATGTCCATTAACTTGAATGCCAGTTGGATTAAAAGGGGAAAAAACTCATTTTATGATTTGTACAGCTGTTTCTGAGTCCAGATTCTTATTAAAGGTACCCCGGTGGCATTTCTTTACCACAAGATTGACAGACTGGGGAAAGCTAAACATTTTCTTTTCTAAAGAACTAGTGGAAAACAGACCTATTTTCAGGATTGGCTTGTCCTTGGTAAAAAGTTTGAAACCACTGAGTTGCATCATGGCCATAAAGCAAAAAAGCTGTTCCAAAGTCTTAATTTCTAGTCAGTGTTTAAGCAGCTGCAACAGGAGAAAAAAAAAAAAATTTCTTCTGACTTTCCAAATGACTCCCAGAAAACTGATTTTGCTGAGCAATTTTACAATACTTATTTACTTTTCATTTTCAGAGGTTCAGTGTCTTTAAAATCCTGTCTCTGAATGCCATGTGGTATATGCAGGATGGTTTAGATGGGTATATAGCCTTGGTGGTAGGCTTTTGTTGAAGGAGACATGAAAAAAATTCAGAAACTAGGAGAAGAGGAGCTTTAGGATTTTGGGGGAAAAATACATGCACATGTTTCTCAAGGAGCTGACATAATTGAGATTTAGCAGTTGGGGTATCATTTAACCTGGCTCTTTTTTTTCCATTTTTTCCTGCATTCCTCAGTGGGTTTCATTACCATTTGAGGCCAGCTTTGCAAGGGATGAAGAGGCATCATCTGCTCCCCAGGGAGGGATGGAGACTAATACAACAGAATTTCTAGTGTATAAGCAAGAGTGTAGAAACACAAGCCTCCCATGGACTGTGGGAAACTAGAAAATTTTTCTTTTGAAATTATTTAAACTCCAAATCTAAGGGAAGAAACACCATAAAACTGCATGTTGCAATCCAAAAGTAATCTCCCCTTTCAAGAAAAAAAGGCTATGCTATGGTTCTAATTGATAACATACTTATACTTTTTCCCACAAACAAATCTTCATACTTCTAAACCTAATGGTTGTAGATTATTCTGCTCCTGATGGTTTGAGACCACCACAATTTCTTCCCAACCAAATGATTACTCACCCAAATAATTTGCTTGTAAAAATTAAGTTTTTACACTTAATTTCTTAAAATGTTCTAAACAAGGTTTGTTTTCTTTTTTTCTACTTTCTTTGCTGATGAACTGCTTATTAATCTATAATATTCATCCTAGTTTCTTCATTATTTAACTTTCTTGTCTATGCAATAGAAATTATAAACAGCTAAATATAAGTCTCAACAAAAATAATGTATTTTCTCCTTTTTATGCTAATGAGTGGTAAATTCTGGCAGATAAAAGATGAAAATGGAGAGAAAAACTTGAAGTTGGACTTATTGAATGTTTAGCAAATTGTTGACCTGATAGAGATTAGAAATTGAGGTAGGGATATAGAACATTAAAAGAAAGAGAATTTACTGGTGAGAATAGGGAAAAGGGTGGAAAGTGGCTATAAAATAGTAAGAACTCCTTTCTATAAACCACGTAAAAACTCCACCTCATTACCCTATAGACATAGGGTACACACACAATAAAATTTTTGTAATCTGGCATTTGAGAGGAAATTAGGTGCCAGTTAATGTCAAGTTATGTTTAATAAAGACTTAGCTCATGTTGTCTCAGGTGGTATCCTTCTTGGATTTCCCTTATCCTCCCATTTAAGACTTAGACATAAAAGGGCAGTGATTTCTATGTATAAATCATCATTTTTTTTTTTTTTACAAAAACAAACCTTGGCATCACAGAGCTCTACCATCCCACTCTTCACCAGAATGACCACATGGCACAGTGGTCCTACCATTTGCTGTGTTCCACTTGCAATCAGCATCCTCATCTTTGAATTCTTAGAAAATAGCTCCCTTTATCTCTTACTAATGGTGAGGCTAAAGGATCAGTAAGCGTGTATATATAACCTGACAATGGGAAGAAAGATGAGAACTAAACACTATAGCCACTCATTCATGTATTTAAGTCCAGCATAGGACAGCTCTCCAACTTCCATGTCCTTGACCATCTGAGTTTTGGTTCAAACCTCACGCAGTATGAAAGTAGATGGTAAACATCTAGATCTAACATACCTCCCCTAGTTCTTCTTACTTTCTGGTCATTATCTCCTCTCAGTTATATAGATACTACAAAATGTCTGTGGTTCACTGTCCCCCACAAGTGTGTCACTTTCATTCATCAAGCAGTTTTTCAGGAGCATCAGGCCTTGTGCTAGAACCTGGGGATGCCAATGAGACATCATCACTGCCCTTGATGAGACTGATATGCTGGCTTGGAGAACTGACTCTCAGTTGCCTTCACCCAAATGTTTGGGCTGGCACTGGTGCTTCAAAGTATCTACCCTGTCACATGACTTTAGATCTTCAGTTCTTAAGGCCAGTTCTAGGTTAGGGAATTTTAAGATTTAGAGAATTTTTAGATTTAGAGAAGTTTAAGGTTAGAGAATTTTATGTTTGGAATTTGTGCGAAAGGAAATTGATGATGCTGGAAATCAGAGGTTCTTAAACTTAATGATATGGCTGATTATTTGGCTCTCTAAGACTTTTTTAAAAACATGCATTTCTAGCCTTGTTCTGGCTCTGCTGAATTAGATTTTCCATATCTAAGGCACAGGGGATTCTGATATGGGAAACTATACCCAAAGTGATGTTTTCCTCAGCCAACTTGTAATCAAGTAAAGACTAGGAGAATCATACTGAATCTATGGGTCTCCGAGGAGGTGCTAATGGTAAAGAACCCACCTGCCAGTACAGGAGACATTGAGAAACACAGGTTTGATCCCTGGGTTGAGAAGGTTCCCTGGAAGAGAGCATGGCAACCCAGTCCAGTATTCTTGCCTGGGGAATCCCCATGGACAGAGGAACCATGGGCTACAGTCCATAGCATGACACAGAGTCAGACACTACTGAAGTGACTTAGCATGTACATGCACTGAATCTATATCTTAGTATATTGAAGAATTATGTATAAATTGTATTAAAAAGCCTAGAATGAGGAATTACTGTCCAAGTGTGGACATATCACATCAATTTTCTCTTCTTGTTTTCTTGCCTTAATCAAAAACTTCCATCATGTTTTAATATAGTGGGGGCTTCATTGGTAGCTCAGCTGCTAAAGAATATAGCTGTAATGCAGAAGACCCCAGTATGATTCCTGGGTCAGGAAGATCCCCTGGGTTGGGAAGATCCCCTGGAGGAGGGCAGGGCCACCCACTCCAATATTCTGGCCTGGAGAATCCCATGGACAGAGGGGGCTGGCAGGCGACAGTCCATGGGGTCGCAAAGAGTCAGACATGACTGAGCAACTAAGCATTCCCATGCATTAATATAGTGCAGGGATTTCCTCTGCCAATATATTGCATAGGTATTTCTGGGAGGTACATAAAAATTCCTACATACAGTCTAGAATTTTTAGTGTACAAAGGTATATAATCTGATTACACAATTGTGTAGAAACTGACTGATCATACGTAAGTGTTTGCAGTATATGTTTAGTTGGAAGGTCCCAGGAATATATCCACAGAACTCTGGAACGTTTTAGTTCATAAGTAGATTTTTTTTTTTTCCCTGCTAGTCTCAATGGAACACTAACTGCCCCCCCCAAAGGATACATATGAACTAAACACAAATTTTTATATTTGTACTCCTGCTAGAATTATTGTTTCTATAATCCGTGTGGTCACAGATAGTTCACCTTTGCTCTATGGGAAATTTGGGATTTTCTAAGATATTACAGGGAGAGTGCCTGAGCCAACTCTGTTCTTTTGCTTCCCCATCTCTGCCTTTCTCCTTCTATAAAAATGAGGGTACCAAGGTGGCAAATGGGCGCAGGCAGCCTTAGCTGCTGCCTCACCTCTGTGTGGCAATCTTGTAGGTCTCGGGAAAGACTCTCTGGTTAACTCTGCTACGTCTGACTCTGTGAGCTTAATCATCATCCTTTCCCCTCTTTTCACTTTTTCCCTGGTTCCTCGGACATTTTCATGCTGCGGGTGGCCTCTAAAATCAGGATTAGGAATCATCAGTCAGTCAGTCAGTCAGTTCAGTCACTCTGTCGTGTCCGACTCTTTGCGACCCCCTGAATCGCAGCACGCCAGGCCTCCCTGTCCATCACCAACTCCCGGAGTTCACTCAGACTCACGCCCATTGAGTCAGTGATCCCATCCAGCCATCTCACCCTCTTCGTCCCCTTCTCCTCCTGCCCCCATCCTTCCCAGCATCAGAGTCTTTTCCAGTGAGTCAACTCTTCACATGATGTGGCCAAAGTATTGGAGTTTCAGCTTTAGCATCATTCCTTCCAAAGAAATCCCAGGGCCGATCTCCTTCAGGATGGACTGGTTGGATCTCTTTGCAGTCCAAGGGACTCTCAAGAGTCTTCTCCAACACCACAGTTCAAAAGCATCAATTCTTCCGTGCTCAGCCTTCTTCACAGTCCAACTCTCACATCCATACATGACTACTGGAAAAACCATAGCCTTGACTAGATGTACCTTAGTCGGCAAAGTAATGTCTCTGCTTTTGAATATGCTATCTAGGTTGGTCATAACTTTTCTTTCAATGAGTAAGTGTCTTTTAATTTCATGGCTGCAATCACCATCTGCAGTAAACCTCTCAAATTAAAAGTGGAAAAGATCCAGTGATTAGTTATCTATTCACTAATAAAAATCCTTTTGTGGGTTTGTGCTTCTCTGTCCTTTAATAAGCTCTGTTTTTTTTTTTAAAAGTACAGATGCCTAGCCTTCTAGGGTGCCATGTGCTTCCAGCAACCTCTGAGTGAGGGATCTTACTGAGTAAGGCTTCCTGATGAAATGCGATGACTGCTGGATTTTGAGTTGACTTCAACTCAAATATTCCAGTGAGCTTGTGAAAGTCTCTGTTGAGTTTATGTTTCCATTGTTGAAACGATAAAGTAGAATCACGTAGTGTTTGAAATTCTTCTTACTTTATACTTCTATGTTTCCTTCTAAGAAGTCTACCTTCTCTATTTTGCCTTAGCTCTCACATATTTTATTTAGTTATTTTCCCTATAGTTTTATTTATCTCAGTGAGGATTTTTTTTTTCCTTTCTTAAGGCCAAGCAGTTTCTATTCAAATCTCTGCAGACTGATTGCAGAAGTATCCTGAAGAAAACTTAAGCATTGAACAACATTTATAAATCTCTGGCAACACACCAAAACTGGTTAAAGAAGCAGGATGCATTATCTCATAGGGTTACCTAATCTCAAAGTTATGGACCATCTCTGGACATGAGGGCTTAATATGGAGGCAAGCTGCGGAGTGACAAATTAAAACTGATAAGTCTGCTGTTCTGCCTCATCCTCCAAATATTTATAAGTTTTGAACTGAGCCTCTCACAGGAAGTAGGAGTCATTAGGAAGAGATGTTTTATATTACACTTGCTTGACAAGCATGTGTGAACATAAAGCACAGGAAATACTGGGAAACATTATAATCACCTGTTGTTCAAATTATAATGAAATCTGGGTTCAGAAATGCTAATTTTAATGTAATTATGTGGTGTGACCAAGTTTTTCTCACTTAGGAACCAACTAAGAGGGTGACATGATGACATTTTCTAGGTAAAATCAATAAAATGAGTAAAAAGGTGTATGTAGGCTTTTTGAAATAATTCACTGATCCCACACAATCATTTGTTTCATTGATTCTGAAATGAAAAAGGAAATCCTCAAATGATTTCAGAATTAAAGAGATGATAAGCATCTTTATTGAATTCTCTCACATTTTCATTTTTCTTAGCTTAATATGAAATGAGTGAGGTCATGACAAACTCTCTGCGTAGTGATTTCCAGCTCTCCAGCTTTGTAGTAAAATAGAATCTTAACATAAAAAAGCAAGAGAAAAGAACATATTTTGGCCTGGTTTCTCTTTTTCAAATATTTGAGATCAAATATGTATCTGTGAATATAGAAACCTATGAATATATACATGTGAATAATTGCATATAATCTTTCTAAATGCAGCACAAAACTAAATTACGATTTTTAAGGACTGAATGCTTAATCATATTCATTCTTTTCAAAATGATAAGCCAAATATATAATCTTATTGTTGTTTATTGCAGTGAACGCCAGAGAACTTGTTACTGAAGAAATTAATTTCTTCTTTATTTTTAATATTGGATTAAGGGATCCTGCTCAGGGGGAGGAGAAAAACCTAGAAAAATAAGTGATAGTTATATCATGAAGTGAACAAAGGCTCATAGACAACCTTCATCAGGGCCTTTCTGTTTCCCTAACAAATAGGTTGGCTGTAGGTGCAAAAGCCGTGAGAGAAAGCCATCTTCATAGAGCAGCCCATAAAGAAAAGTGTTCATTTATTTTTTTCTTTGTTACTTTCAGCTCACGCATAATGTCATCAGCTATTTTAGAAAACCATATTTCGTACCCTTAGGAGTATCATTCAGTGCTCTTAGGATGGGGCAGCAGAATGGAAATGGCGTGACTCTGTTGAGTAAGTGACTCTTCTACAAAAATGAATACTATGCTAAGGAGCTCAGTTCTAGGAGTCTCAGCTTATGCCCCTCCAACACAGTGTTAAAACGTCATTTCCTCTGATCGGTTACAGTAGGGAGTGTTGTGTAAAGCCTGTGGCTCAGTGCTGGCACATAAAGATGTTAGTGACACGGATGATGGACACCTGTTAGATACCAGCCATTAGCCCAAGCGCTTTCTGTGCATTTTCACAGTTAATCCTTTTCATATTCCCTTAGGTTACTCTTGCTCTCATTTCTCCTTACTTCCCAGAGGCATCAGAGAGCTCCTAAATAACAGAACTGGACTCAGTACCCAGATCAGTGCAATCCAAAATCTGCCTTCTAGTACCTGGTTTCCTAGCTGGCCATAGTATTTCTTGAAAACGAGTTATTATTTACTCTTCTCATTTTATCTCAAAAAAAAAAAAAAAAAGTAGATTGAGTGAGTGCAGAGGTTCTCAAGAGTAAAGGGGGGAAATTATACACATATCCAACCAACACACTCCTCAATCATCATTAACTTGCCAAATAAACTATCAAATGGAAAGATTATGGGTTTTCCAACTTTAATGAAAATGGACAAAGTGAAAACAGATCTCTTTTATGTTTGTGTTAATGTATTTTCTCTAATGTGGTTAGAATTGGAAGAGATTCAGAGCCTGGCTTGAACACAATGTAAACTGGTCATAAAAACCCACATGAATGTGGCTATATATATTGCTGACATGATGTTGACCAGTTGTCATATACATTGGCTGCCTTATGTAGAGGGTTGGGGAAAACCGCTCCATATGGTCTATATTCCAAAGTGGTGTAACATTTCAGGATGACTATGGTGGAGAAGGCAATGGCAACCCACTCCAGTGTTTTTGCCCGGAGAATCCCAGGGACAGGGGAGCCTGGTGGGCTGCCGTCTATGGGGTCACACAGAGTCGGACACGACTGGAGCGACTTAGCAGCAGCAGCATAGTGGAGCTCTTACAAAATCCCAGAGGCTAATCGATTTGGAGGAATGACCTCAGAAAATTCCAGCAAACTTGAAATAAGATATAAGAATCACTAAAAGATATGGGGTCTATAAATGACCACTGCGAATAAAACATGCCCTTCAGATTTAAGGATTTGGGAATATAGTTTATAATATTAATCATGAGGTATGTGTTGTGTTTACTGACTCTGGTCCACTTAAACCATTTCAACCTTTGCCTCCCATTCCTCTCTGGCAATTATTCCTGCTGTTGCCATCTGTAGAAAGCTCATGATCCAGTGCCTCCTGCCTCTTACAGGGTCAGTCATTACTGAAAAGGTGTGTAAAAGGGCAGATGAGCTTCCAAGGTTTCTTCTTGGTGTAAGAAAGCTTGAGAGAATTTATGCATTAATAGGAAAAAAAGTTTCCCATAGAACAGTCAATTAAAAAGGAGTCCAAAAATATATACGTGTATAAAAAGTCTAAAAGTTCATCATAGTATGTATTATTCTTCAAGAATACCATGATGTTTTTGCTGCTATCTTGGTATTGAAATTTAGTGTTTCTATTCCTAGCATGAAATGATGAGAAAGGAATAAAGTAATAGAAGGTTATAGCTAACCTGGGCAAGGGGTAAGATGCAAGGACTTCTACTGAAGAGTAAGGCCATGAACTTGATAGTTTCAGAAACAAGATAATTAAAACAAATGTGCATAGACCTGCGGCCTTTTCCTACTTTACGTATTTCCTTAATGGCCATAACTCATCTGGGGAATATTGATGAGTAATATAAGAAGGAACAGAAATATTAACAAGAAAAAAGGTAATGGTAAGAACTATTCCCCCAGTGTGAACCAAACATTTATATTCACATTCTATATATTATTTTGTGTGAAAAAGATTGTTTATCTTTTGCTTTTAGTTATCTAGGTGTACCATATTCTTTAGGCTCTTTTGCAGTTTTTTTTTATTATTTTATTTTCATTTTTGGCAGTTTTTAAACATCCTTGGAAATGAGTTTTAGCCATTGGAATGGAGGTGGAAATGATGCCTAACACACAGTTTTTCCTATAAAAGCTTACTGTGTGAGATACTCTATGATTTATATCCATCTGCCTCACAGATAGCCCAGATGATGTAGAGAAGGGCAGAACAACAAGGGCAGATGTTACATGTCTAAGTTACTGCTGCAAACATCACCACCAAAATCAGGAACACCACTTAGACTTCTTTATGAATTCTATTTTGTTCAATTAGTGGTATTTTGGAGTTTATTTAATAACATTTAACCTCCCTTTATAGTTACAATGCTGCTGCTGCTGCTAAGTCGCTTCAGTCATGTCTGACTCTGCGACCCCATAGACGGCAGCCCACCAGGCTCCACCATCCCTGGGATTCTCCAGGCAAGAACACTGGAGTGGGTTGCCATTTCCTTCTCCAATGCATGAAAGTGAAAAGTGAAAGTGAAGTTGCTCAGTCGTATCTGACCCACAGCAACCCCATGGACTGCAGCCTACCAGGCTCCTCTGCCCATGGGATTTGCCAGGCAAGAGTACTGGAGTGGGGTGCCATTGCCTTCTCCCATAGTTACAATAGTATAACCAATTATAGGTAAACCAAGACCCTTTGAAATTCAGTAAGTGATAACTGGCTCATGGCTCTTAAATGTGTGCAAAAAGTGAAAATTACACGCCTTGTTAAATTGCATTCAAGTGTATCCAGTGACATGAACTCCTCCTATAGATTATCTAATCCTTGTACAAAATGTGTGGGGACATCCACAAGTGGGGTAAAGTGGTGGTCCAATGCAAACGTCCCATGAAGCAGCAGGTGATGCTGGGAGATCTGCTCATAAAAGCAATTGCGTTTGTCCATCGGTAGTCAGCCAGGCCCTACATGGAGTTCGGAACTGATTTTAGTCTTCTAGCAATGCCATGAGGTCCCTCCCTCATTGGTCCCTCCCTATTACAGATATGAAAACTAATATCTCAGAAGTTATATACTTTGGCCATAATTAAGCAATTGATAAACGGAGTGTTCTGGATGCTAGGCTGGTTCTGCATGGCAATTGGGAATACTGCTACTCGGGAGCTATAACAATATCAGAATTCACTAATATTCCAGATCTCAGGATTGTTTGCTCATGAAAGACGTTCAAGGAAGCATGTGGGAGCTTCGTTGTTGGAACCTGATTACTCTGTCTTCTCAGATGAGGAGAAGGAAGGCCTCGCTTTCAGTGAGGGAGAGGATGAGCCGGCATAGGACAAGAGGTCACCTAGGACAGGGAACCAGAATAAAGAGCTCCGAAGAGAAACTCAGGTTATTCTAAAAAGGGAGGGATTTGGAGGTTCTCTC
Source organism: Neotragus moschatus (assembly GCA_006410615.1). Lineage (NCBI taxonomy): Eukaryota > Metazoa > Chordata > Mammalia > Artiodactyla > Bovidae > Neotragus > Neotragus moschatus. The sequence goes on along the minus strand of SJYA01001171.1, from coordinate 1,270,857 downwards.
ACTCTTAAATTCCCACTGAAGAAAAACCTCAACCTATTTTTTATCAAACTAGTGTGAACAGGATTTTCCTCCAGACTTTGGAAACCCTGTCTTTTCTGACTTGGAATATATGCGGATATTCTGCAAATTGCAGCGGTTTGACATTGATCTAAAGTCACAGTGTCAGCTGGAGGCACACTGGTTAACTGGTCAGCTTAGGGATTGATAAATGATGCTTTGGCATACTATGGTAACTTGTCATCATTAAAACGTGGTCAGAAATTGTATAACTTTACCCCCAAATGGTAATGATATGAAAACGCTGCAAAGCCTGAGGTGCTCGAGAGGGCTTCAACAGTAATTGATATGTTTTTCTCTTGGATTGCCTTGAAATTCTGCCACTGTTCCCCAAAGATGAAGAACAGAATATGCAATATGACTTTAGTAATTTTGATTGACTGTTCTCTGAGAAGCCCTCTCTGTAGAAAGAATACAACTCTCTTTACCATACGAATAGTTCCAATCGGGACTTCACCAGGGTAGTTAATGAGAAACTGACCTAATCTGGGATATTAACATGTCTGTTGTTTGCTTTTTCTGAATCATCTTTGAGCCATGGCTTAAAAATATTTGTTAAGGACAGGGGTCAGAGGATATTGTTGGGGTTCTTGTATATGTGTATCTGTCCCAGCAGAGCTGTGAACATTAGAAATGAAAGATCATGGCCAAAGTATCCTAGGCCTTAGTTCGTGAGAATTAAGAATTAATTGGAAGGCTAAAAATAAATAAGTAAAGCCCACCGGATGTACTGGCATCATCTCACAAACTTTACGGAACACAAAGAAAATACATAAGAACAAGACACTCCCTAGTAAGCCCAAACTCAGCATCTGTCTTTTGTTTCTCTCAGGAATGTGTTCATGATGGTTTAGAAACCCAAGTGAGGTGATAAAGCTGCCAGAGCTGAAAAGTTCGTAGCTTTTTCTTCCTTCTCCTTATTACAGGGGCCACAGAATTGCCTAGAAATAACTTGCATTGGTATGCGGGCCTTCATCTGTAAAGTCAAATAGAAGCCTTGAGCCAGCTCATCCTTTATCTTCTAGACACTAATTTCCATAATTTATGTATATGCTAAGTAGCTTCAGTGTCTAATCTTCAGTTGTGTCCAAGCCAGTCTTTGTGACTCCATGGACTGCAGCCTGCCAGGCTCCTCTAACCATTGAGATTCTCCAGGCACGAATACTGGAGCGGGCTGCCATTTTCTTCTCCAGGGCATCTTCCTGACCCAGGGATCGAACCCACATGCCTCATGTCTCCTGCATTGGCAGGCAGGTTCTTTACCACTAGTGCCACCTGGGAACTTCATGCAGATCCAGATTCCCTCATGGGCTTCATTCAACCCAAGGTTTTAGGCAAATTTGCATTTGTGTTGTAAGGCATGTTGGCACTTGGTTGAGGCTAGAATGCATGGTCCCTCTATAATTCCTGAAACCCTGCTACTGTACTCTCTGAAATTTAAAGTCTATCATTAGCAGAATGTCCTAGATTCTCAAAACCTTCTCTGGCTGCTCCCTTAATCTCTGGCTCCAAGTGAAAACAACTGAGCCTCCCTTGAAGATGATGCTTTCCTTGCAGTTCTGTCCAGTCACAGATTTTTTGTCTCCTCAAGTCCTTTACTTCTGGGCCTTTGGGAGGGCTAGCAGTCCTCTTTGCTGCTCATTCCTGCTTCTAGAACATTCTGCCTCTTCTCCATCTCTTCCCCACCCCAGGTTTGAATCTTATCTCTTTTCACAGAACCCCACTAACCCTCCTTGCTCCTCTCACTTATCAATCCATCAGTCATTTCCCCTTGATTCTCAAAGACTCATTGTCACTCTCTCCCAGAGTACTCTGCTCTAATTCTTGGAGATTTTAACGCCTGTAACACCCTAGTCTCTTAGGATTTGCCTCCTTGCTTACTCTGTTTCACTTACACTGGTCTTTGTTTATACTTGAAACATTCTCCTGCCTCAGAGCCCTGCCCTTGATGCTGTTCCTGTCTGGAATACTTTCCCCCTGGTATCTATATTCCTCACCAATATCATATCTTTATTGAAATGGCAACTTCTATTCTGATCTTCTGTGACCACATATTAAAATTAACCCTCCTTCTCACCATACTTCTTATTCTCTTTTCTGCTTTAGCGTTCTCAATATAATATGCTATTCATCTTACTTATTTATTTGTTTATTGACTGATCCTCTCCGAGAATGTAAGCTCCTTGAGGACAGAGATTTATTTCTTATGTTTTGTTCATTGCTAAATGCTCAGCACCTTTAACAGTGCCTGATACATATGTCACTAAGATATATGCTGAATAAGTAGTCTTGTTACTCATTAAATGAGATCACCTAGGCCTAATGTATGGGTTTTGAGCCATAACTTTCTTCTTGCATGATCACTTGGTTGAAATTCCTACAATGTCATAGAACTTATATATGTTCACTTGTCTTTCCATGAGCAGACATGAGCATGGCTTACCAAATAAAGATTTGTGGAGAAAATAATTAAATGGGAGGGGTTTATATTAGTTTTCTAGGGCTGCCATAACAAAATACCACAAACTGAATGGCTTAAACAACAGAAATTTGTTGCCTCACAGTTCTGGAAGCCAGACATACTAAATTAAGATGACATTAGTATTAGTTCTCTCTGGGGACCATGGGCAAAACATCATTCTGTGCCTCTCTCCTTGGCTTCTCCTTCTTTGCTGAGAATCTTCAGCTTTCCTTGGTATGTAGATGAATCACACAGATCTCTGCTTTTGTCCTCACATTGCATTCACTTTCTATGTGCGTGTGTCTGTGTCTCTAAACTTTTCCTTGATATTAGGATACCAATGATATTGATTTGGTGGTGCCAGTGGTAAAGAACCAACCTGCCAACACAAGAGATGCAAGTTCGATCCCTGGGTTAGGAAGATCCCCTGGAGAAGTATATGGCAACCCACTTCAGTATTTTTGCCTGGTATATCCTATAGACAGAGGAACCTGGCATGCGGTAGTCCGTGGGGTCACAAAGAATTGGACATGACTGAGTTGCAAACACACACACACACTCTAAACATCCAAAATGTGTATCTATCTATATTGGTTTAGGGCCCATCCTAGTGACAGCAATTTTAACTCGATTGTTTCTATAAAGGTATCTCCAAATAAGGGCACATTCTGAGATACTGAGAGTGAAGACTTCAGCAGATGAATTTTGAGAGGACAGAACTCAAGCCTTAACAGAGTTTATATCCCCAGTGTGAAGCAATATGCTATTGGAAAGGATGCGTGTTTAATGATATTGAAAGTTTCATGGACAGCAACTAACTTAATGAATTAAAAAAAAAAAAATCCTCAAGTTTAGACTCCCTGACTGCCTCACCTATAATTCCCTCTTGAAAAAAGCTGTAATGAAGATGATTAAGATATGTAAAATTTAGTAAGAGACTCAGGTCAAGACAGTATAATTTTATTGATTTCACTTCAAAATTAAGTCATCAGAGTTAAAGCAATTCGCATACAGGAAATAAATTGGTATATTTTAATCCAATTTAACACAGTCCCCAGAGAAGTCTTGAGAGAGAAAGCAACAGATGTCAGGCTGACCACACTGACCAAAGGGAGAGCACCCAAGGGAGGCGTCTGGGATGAGGGGGAGCAAACGCCATGCTTGTTTTGTCCAAAGGTACAGACTTTAATTCCTTCAAGCACATCCTAATATTGAGTTTATTTATTTTTTTTCCAAGGCTGAAAACATATAACAGCTGCTGCTACCTCTGAAGTGGCAGAGAAATGATTTCTTAAGGCTGGGAATGTTTTAGCAAAAGCCTAAATATAACAGTGAAAATAAGATGAAGCTCACATTACTTATATAAAATAATATTCACATATGGTGAACAGATTTCTATGGTTGAGAGAAAATAAATTCTGATTTTTCTATGGTTAGATGATAACAATCATGCATTTATTGTGCTAACATTAGTTATGCGTCTTCTATGTATTAGATGCAAGCTATTTTCAGATGAGTAAGACACAATTCCTTCCCTCAAACTGCTCACAATCTGATGAGACAGGAAAATTAAGCCTTTTAATACACTGAAATAAGTGACCTAAATAGGGCATTAGAGAAGTATGATAGAGGAGTATCCTTCTTACCTTAAACCTGGAAAAAAAATCAGGAAATACATCTAAAATGCCCAATTTAAAGTGAGTCACTAAGGGATGATTACCTGGCCAAAGAAGCGTGGGCAGGGAGTTTGAGGTGGGCAGGAGAAGCAGAAGCCAAGTCACATGGGCACGAGGTAGGATGGTGCACAGAGGGCTAGAATTTATTTATATATTTGACTCTATTTTTTTTTCCAGTGCCATTCTCCCAAACCTTCCCCCCCTCTCCCTCTCCCTCAAAGTCCAAAAGTCCATTCCAAGCATCTGTGTCTCTTTTGCTGTCTTGTATACAGGGTTATCATCACCATGTTTCTAGATTCCATAAATATGAGTTAGTATACTGTATTGGTGCTTTTCTTTCTGGCTTACTTCACTCTGTATAATTGGCTCCAGTTTCATCCATCTCATTAGAACTGATTCAAATGTATTCTTTTTAATGGCTGAGTAATACTCCATCGTGTATATGTACCACAGCTTTCTTATCCATTCATCTGTTGATGGACATCTAGGTTGTTTCCACGTCCTGGCTATTATAAACAGTGCTGCTATGAACATTGGGGTACATGTGTCTCTTTCAATTCTGGTTTCCTCGGTGTGTATGCCCAGCAGCGGGATTGCTGGGTCATATGGCAGTTCTATTTGCAATTTTTTAAGGAATCTCCACACTGTTTTCCATAGTGGCTGTACTAGTTTGCATTCCCACCAACAGTGTAAGAGGGTTCCCTTTTCTCCACACCCTCTCCAGCATTTATTGCTTGCAGTCTTTTGGATTGCAGCCATTCTGACTGGTGTGAAATGGTATCTCATTGTGGTCTTGATTTGCATTTCCCTGATAATAAGTGAAGTTGAGCATCTTTTCATGTGTTTGTTAGCCATCCGTATGTCTTCTTTGGAGAAATGTCTGTTTAGTTCTTTGGCCCATTTTTTGATTGGGTCGTTTATTTTTCTGGAATTGAGCTGCGTAAGTTGCTTGTAAATTTTTGAGATTAGTTGTTTGTCAGTTGTTTCATTTGCTATTATTTTCTCCCATTCTGAAGGCTGTCTTTTCACCTTGCTTAGGGTTTCCTTTGTTGTGCAGAAGCTTTTAATTTTAATTAGATCCCATTTGTTTATTTTTGCTTTTATTTCCAGTATTCTGGGAGGTGGATCATAGAGGATCCTGCTGTGATTTATATCAGAGAGTGTTTTGCCTATGTTCTCCTCTAGGAGTTTTATAGTTTCTGTTCTTACGTTTAGGTCTTTAATCCATTTTGAGCTTATTTTTGTGTGTGGTGTTAGAAATTGATCTAGTTTCATTCTTTTACAAGTGGTGGACCAGTTTTCCCAGCACCACTTGTTAAAGAGATTGTCTTTACTCCATTGTATATTCTTACCTCCTTTGTCAAAGATAAGGTGTCCATAGGTGAGTGGATTTATCTCTGGGCTTTCTATTTTGTTCCATTGATCTATATTTCTGTCTTTGTGCCAGTACCAAACTGTTTTGATGACTGTGGCTTTGTAGTAGAGCCTGAAGTCAGGCAGGTTGATTCCTCCAGTTCCATTCTTTTTTCTCAAGATTCCTTTGGCTATTCGAGGTTTTTTGTATTTCCATACAAATCTTGAAATTATTTGTTCTAATTCTGTGAAAAATACTGCTGGTAGCTTGATAGGGATTACATTGAATCTGTAGATTGCTTTGGGAAGTATACTCATTTTCACTATATTGATTCTTCCGATCCATGAACATGGTATATTTCTCCATCTATTAGTGTCCTCTTTGATTTCCTTCATCAGAGTTTTATAGTTTTCTATATATAGATCTTTAGTTTCTTTAGGTAGATATATTCCTAAGTACTTAATTCTTGACTCTATTCTAAAAACTACAGGAAGTCACTGAAGATTTTAAAACAGGAGAAAGATGTGGTCATATTTGCATGTCAGAAAAAGTGTACCCTGGCATTTACATGGAAAATGAGTTGAATGAGAGTGAAAGAATAACTAGGCAGGAGAAAGCAGAGTGGTCCATTTGCAACTATTTTGATAGTGCAGATCTTGTCTAAACCAGTAAAGGCAGAAGGAAGAGAGTTACGAGACCTGCACGAGATAGGATCAACAGAATGTGAGACATGAGGAGGGTGAATTAAGTGAGAAATATGAAGATGGCTCCCAAGGTTTCACTTTGGATCTTCATTGAGGATTTGCTGAGCTTGGTGTGTTTCTGCTAGATCTATATAAAGATTTCTAACTATCATTGGATAGGTCTGAAACACTGCACAGAAGCCATAGCTGTAGGCACAGACTAGGGAGTCATCTTAAAAATCATTGATTTTGCTGAAAAGAACAAAATCATCTACATTTAGATTAAAAAAACAAGTAAGAGAAAGAACATAGTCTTTTTTTTTTTCAAGATCGAAAATAAAAAGATGATGAAAAATAAGAAGAACAGTATTATGAAGTAGCCTGTTGCCAAAGGAGAAGAATGTTTAATAATATTGATTGCCTCCGAGAAGGCAAGTAACAATGATGAAAACATTTGCAGAGACTGACACATAGGAGGTCATTGAAAACCCTGGTAAATGAAGTCATTCTCAAAAAATATCTTAAGGTAACTGAATATAGTTAGTCTGTATGCTGATGTTTAATTCATATCTTTGATAGTAAAATAATTTAAAAAATACCTTCTCTCAGAGCTTTATGTTCTAATATGGGTGAAGTAGAGACACAAGAAAATTTAAAAGGGGGGAAAAAAGAAAGCGTATATGTGCAAGAGAAGAAAATTTGTTGGGAATAGAGTTATATTTTATTTTTTTATTTCTGTAGTTCTTTGAGTATTATTTTATGGATTGTAAGCAGAAGGGGAAGAGGAAGGGCGAGAGAAGATAGAATATGTTGAGAATTCATGAAGTTATAAGTAATGCAGAGTATGTGTGTCACCAGATATAAATAGAGCTTCCCAGCAGAGTTCAAGCTATTTCTCCTCTCTGTCATCCATTGTTTATTCTTGTTTTCTCTGTCCCTTTATCTTCTCACCCTTGTCTTTTTCTATCCTCTGACAGATTCAGCAATAAAATTACACTGCCAGATTAGTGGAAACACGATACAGTATTGTAGTTTGGGCAAAGACAAGGTTCCACTGTAAATTCAGTATAAATACAATCGGTGGGGGTCCAGCTTAGACCCTACAGCCTGTGAATTTTGGTGAAGCACTTCTTTACAAACCAATGGCAAAGCCTTGCAAAGTAAAGGTTTTCAGGTATTGAAATTTCTGTGTAACTGCTCATGTCTATGAACTCCGTTGAGCTTTACAATGTTGGGGATATTGTTAAAGGTTGTTAAAAGCAAAGATCCATAAAACACAGTGCTGTCCTAGAGGTGTTTACAGACATGTAATGAGATGTCAGTTGTACACTAATAGCTATTTTATGTGAAAGTATTTCCAGTGTTAAATTTCTGTTAAAGTGAGAGCCCATATTAAGTCAATTTAGATGTCTCTTTTATGTAGTTGATGTCCCAAAGGACTGTGAGTTCCATTTGCCATGGCATCATCACATTGGGATATCTTTCATCCACATTCTACTTTCACGCAGTTGATGCCAACTCAGATCCATAAACTCCACCTACCTTTGGCTACTTGTTGGTCGAACTGATTTATTCTTGAGTCTGTCAGTAGAAGAGGCATGTTTTGACCAGTTCTGTTTCTTTACAGATACATCCTGAGGTTCTCACCTCTATTTCCATATTAAACTTCCAAATCCTTCTTGATAAAGAAAGAAGACATCCAAGAAGATACTAGATTTTCTATAATGGTAGAAAATCTTATTTCAGGGTCTCAAACACCCACAAATTCATTATTTTAATCTTTAAGTAAACTTTGTCTTTTCCTATAGCTACAGGTGGAAGAAGGAAATTGTAGCAGTTTTGTTAAGAAAGGGGGAATCAGAAATAGAGCATCTTTATTTTGTCTAGATACTCCAGTTCAGTGGCTCAGTTGTGTCTGACTCTTTGTGACCCCATGAATTGCAGCATGCCAGGCCTCCCTGTCCATCACCAACTCCCGGAGTTCACCCAAACTTACGTCCATCAAGTCAGTGATGCCATCCAGCCATCTCATCCTCTGTCGTCCCCTTCTCCTCCTGCCCCCAATCCCTTCCAGCATCAGAGTCTTTTCCAATGAGTCAACCCTTCACATGTGGTGGCCAAAGTACTAGAATTTCAGCTTTAGCATCATTCCTTCCAAAGAACACCCAAGACTGATCTCCTTTAGAATGGACTGGTTGGATCTCCTTGCAGTCCAAGGACTCTCAAGAGTCTTCTCCAACACCACAGTTCAAAAGCATCAATTCTTTGGCGCTCAGCTTTCTTCACAGTCCAACTCTCACATCCATAGATGACCACTAGAAAAACAATAGCCTTGACTAGATGGACCTTTGTTGGCAAAGTAATGTCTCTGATTTTGAATATGCTATCTAGGTTGGTCATAATTCCCGTATAATTACTTAATAGCATCCCCTTTTAGTAGCCAGAGTGTCCCACTCTGGGCAATAAGTTATATAGTCATGCTAATTAAAATCTCTTTCTAAAATATAAAGAATTACCCAGAGATTGAGGCTCTCATGAATATTGTGAGACAAATAGTAGTATCTATTTCTAATTAACATCTAATAAATGGAAGGGGTAACTTTTTTCCCACTCTTTTTTATTGTTAATCTACTTTTTAAAAATGTTTTATTGTGGACAATTTCAAGTATACACATAAATGAATAGAAAACTTATTGTATCACAGCTAAATAATATTTATTTTATAATTCTATCCATTCTTCTACACAATGTTTTCAAGGAATTTTATTTTTCAGAACAGATTTAGATTTATAGAAAAATTGCAAAATGGTACAGAGAGTGCCTGCAACTTCCCAGGTGGCACTAGTGGTAAAGAACCCACCTGCCAATAGCGGAGACATAAGAGACCTGGATTTGATCTCTGGGTCAGGAAGATTCCCTGGAAGAGGGCCTGGCAACCCACTCCAGTATTCTTGCCTGGAGAATCCCATGGACAGATGAGCCTGATGGGATTATAGTCCATAGGGTTACAAAGAGTTGGACACGACTGAATACATCATGAGAAACGCTGGGCTAGAAGAAGCACAAGCTGGAATCAAGACTGCCAGGAGAAATATCAATAACCTCACTTATGCAGATGACACCACCCTTATGTCAGAAAGTGAAGAGGAACTAAAAAGCCTCTAGATTAAAGTGAAAGAGGAGAGTGAAAAAGTTGGCTTAAAGTTCAACATTCAGAAAACGAAGATCATGGCATCTGGTCCCATCACTTCATGGGAAATAGATGGGGAAACAGTGGAAACAGTGTCAGACTTTATTTTTGAGGGGTCCAAAACCACTGCAGATGGTGATTGTAGCCATGAAATTAAAAGACGCTTACTCCCTGTAAGGAAAGTTATGACCAACCTAGATAGCATATTCAAAAGCAGAGACATTACTTTGCCAACAAAGGTCCATCTAGTCAAGGCTATGGTTTTTCCTGTGGTCATGTGAGAGTTGGACTGTGAAGAAGGCTGAGTGCCGAAAAATTGATGCTTTGAACTGTGGTGCTGGAGAAGACTCTTGAGAGTCCTTGGACTGCAAGGAGATCCAACCAGTCCATTCTAAAGGAGATCAGTCCTGGGTTTTCTTTGGAAGGAATGATGCTAAAGCTGAAGCGCCAGTACTTTGGCCACCTCATGCGAAGAGTTGACTCATTGGAAAGACTCTGATGCTGGAAGGGATTGGGGGCAGGAGGAGAAGGGGACGACAGAGGATGATATGGCTGGTTGGCATCACCGACTTTATGGATGTGGGTCTGAGTGAACTCCAGGAGTTGGTGATGAACAGGGAGGCCTGGAGGCCTGCAATTCATGGGGTTGCAAAGAGTCGAACATGACTGAGAAACTGAACTGAACTGAACTGAATCAATATTGGAACCTTCTTAATAAGCAAAGTCTATACTTTTATTCAGATTTTCTTAATTTTCACCTAATGTTCATTTTCTTTCCAAGATTATATCCAGGAGGATACCACATTAAATTTAGTTATTCTATTTCTTTAGACTACTCTTAACTGTGACAGTTACACAGTTTTCTTGTATTTAATGATCTTGACAGTTTTGACAGTACCGATCAGGTGGTGTTCTGTAGAATCTCTCTCTAATTGAATTTTCATGATGTGTGTCTCTCATGATTAAAACAAGATTGTCGCTTTTGGAGAGAGAAGCCACAGGGTAAGTGTCATTTCCATTGCATCACATTAAGAAAGCATACTATCAACATGACTTATCATGGTGCTGTTGACCTTCCTCACCTAGCTGAGGCTGCATTTGACCGATGTTTTTTCTTTATAAACCCTACTGTTTTTCCTGCTTAACTGCTGTCGTCTTTGAAACAAATATGTTATGCACAGCCCAGATTTAAGCTGTGGAGAGGTGTGCTCTGCCTCCTTGAAGGAAGAGTCATCGAAATAAATTCTTGGAATTTTGTTGCATGAGATATATGTCTCCACCATTAATTTTTTGCTCAGTTATTTACTTGTATCAATATGAACACATGAGTATTTATTGTACGTATTATATTACAGCCTAATACAACTTTATTTTGTTGCTCAAATTGTTATGGCTTTGACCATGGAAGCACTTTCAGTTGATTCTTGTGTCCTTTGCATTTTTACTTTATTTTATTACTGGAGTATAATTGCTTTAAGATGATGTGTTACTTTCTGCTGTACAACAAAGTGAACCAGCTTTATATGTACACATATCTCCTCCCTCTTGAGCCTCCCTCCAACCCCTCCAATCCCACCCTTTTAGGCCATCATAGAACACAGAGCTGAGCTTCTGATGTCCCTGACATTAATATTTTTTTCTAGCACTTTATGGTGCTACATGATATGCTGGACTTATCTTCTTATCTTATCCTTCAGGTCCTAGGAATGAACTCTGGTCGTTTTCATTGAGAAATGGTAGCAAAAGTCATGTTATGGCTTTAGATGTGTTCATTGCTATTAGGGTGTCATTGCCCTATCAAATGGCAGAGCAAGGAATTGAATGCACGTGTACTAACTTGTGTGGGCTTCCCTGGTGGCTCAGTGGTGAAGAATCTGTCTACCAATGCAGGAGATGTGGGCTTAATCCTTGGGTTAGAAAGATCCCCTGGAGAAGGAAATGGCAACCCACTTCAGTATTCTTGCCTGGGAAATCCCACAGACAGAGGAGCCTGGCAGGCTACAGTTCATGGGGTTGCAAAAGAATTGGACATGACTTAGCAAGGAAATGGCAACCCACTCCATTATTCCTGCCTGGAAAATCCCATGGACGGAGCAGCCTATTAGGCTACAGTCCGTGGAGTTGCAAAGAATCGGACACGACTGAGTGATTTCACTTTCACTTTAGCAGCTAATCAACGACAGCAACATACTAACCTGTTTAGATACACATATCTATAAATATTTCTATAGGTAGCCATATATATTTACATTAAGCAATATGAATTCATATGGAAATATCCAACTCTAATCCATTACTATTAATATGTGGATTATTCTAGCTTCCTCTTTCTTTTCTGAAAATTTTTACCCTAAAAATGAGATATCTAATTACCACCATCTGCCATCATTTACTTGTTTAGTAAGTACCTGTGAAACAGTGTTAGAACTGGCAACCCCTATGCATGGGAATCAACTTTATCAGCTAGATTCCAGTGCATGCGTGTGCATACATGTAATACATATGCAATTTACTTTGCCTTTCTTCTTATAGACTCTGTTCATTTCCAAGTTACATGGGTCTGCACTTCCCCTCCAATTTCCTTAAATGAGATTATTTAAGATATTTGTAATACAAGTTATTTCATGATTTTTCACTCCATCCTGGAATTCACTGACCTATTTTTTTTTTTAATTTTCAAACAGTGAGGTTTCCTCCTTTTGCTAAAATTTCTATGAGTTTTCACACATGCATTAAGTTATGTATCCTGTATGCTTCCCATACAGACCTCTCACCACTCTAAAAACTCCCATGTGCTTCAACTATTCACTCCTCTCCATCTATATCTGGACACCTTACAAACACTGATCATTTTACTCTCCATAGTTTTGCCTTTTCCTAGATGTCATGTAACTGGAATTATACGAAGTATATCATTTTCAGGATGGCTTCTTTCACTTAGAAATATGCAGTTATGGTTCATGTATATCTTTTTATTGCTTGATAGCTCACTTCTTTTTATCACTGAATAATATTCTAAGGCATCTACTTATAAAAGTTTGTTTATCTTTTTACCTATTAAAGACCATCTTGGTTGCTTCCAAGTTTTGGCAATTATGAATAAGGGTGCTATAAATTCTCATGCAGTTTTTGGCATGGGCCTAAGTTTTCAAGTTAGTTGAGATAATACCTAGGAGCACATGTTGTATGCTATGGTAAAACTATGTTTAACTTTGTAAGAACTCAGCAAACTCTCCCAAAATGGCTGGACTGTTTGTACTCTGAAGAGTAGTGTGTGTTCTACTGTTTTTCACTCTCACCAGCAATTGGTAAGAGGTATGTAGTGGTATTGGAAAAGGAAATGAAAACTGACTCCAGTGTTCTTGCCTGGAGAATCCCAGGGATGGGGGAGCCTGGTGGGCTGTCGTCTATGGGGTCGCACAGAGTCGGACATGACTGAGCGACTTCATTTTCACTTTTCACTTTCATGCTTGGAGAAGGAAACGGCAACCCACTCCAGTGTTCTTGCCTGGAGAATCTCAGGGACAGGGGAGCCTGGTGGGCTGCCGTCTATGGGGTCACACAGAGTTGGACACGACTGAAGCGACTTACCAGCAGGAGCAGCATGTAGTGATATGTTATTGTTTTAATTTACATTTCCTTAATGTTATAAGATGCTGAACATCTTTCATATGCTTATTTGTGATTTCTGTGTCTTCTCTGGTGAGATGATGCAATATATATATTGTCTATTTTTATTTTAAATCGGGCTGTTTGTTTCCTTGTTTTAAGTTTTGGGTATTTTATATAGATTGAAAACATATACTTTATTGGGCATATTTTTCCTCATATCTTATTCCAACTATTTTCTGTATGTATCTTTAAAATTTTTTTTTAATATTTATTTATTTATTTGGCTGCATTGGGTATTAGGTGCAGCAGGCAGGATCTTCACTGCGTCATGCGGGATCTTTCCTTGTGGTTCACAGACTCTCTAATTGTGGCACAATTGCTCAGTAGTCACAGTGCACAGGCTTAATTGCTCTGTAGCAGGCAGGATCTTAGTTCCTTGACTAGGGACTGAACCCATGTCCCCTTCATTGCAAGGCAGATTCTTAATCACTGGACCACCAGGGAAATCCCTGTATCTTGTTTTTAAATTCTTTTAATAGTGCCTTTCATAAAACGTATTTTTTAAAAAAATTATAATTCTAGCCTCAGAATTTTAATTTCATGGGTTATTCTTTTGATGTTGTATCTGAAAACTCAGCATCAAGCCCAAGGTCACTTAAATTCTTCCTCTATTGTTTTCTAGAATTTTAATAGTTTTGTCTTTATATTTGGGCTTATGGTCCATTGGCTTAATTTTTGTGAAAGTTGTAAGGTTTCTATCCAGATTATCTTTTTTTTTATTTAATTTGGGCAACCAATTATTCTATCCTTCTTTATTGGAAAAAAAAAACAAAACACATACATTCTCTGTTGAACTGCTTTTGCTCCTTTATGAAGAGCCATTTTATTTATGTGGGTTTTCTTTTTTGGGCTTTTCTATTCTATCTATGTATCTACGTGTGTAGTCTTTCATCAGTACCACACTATCATGATTACTGAGATTTATAATAGGTTTTGAACTCAGGTGGTAAATAAATTCTCCAGTTTTTTTTTCTTATTAAATATGTATTGGCTATTATAGGTCTTTTACCTTGACATGTAAACTTTAGAATCCATTTTTCAATATCTCCAAAATATCATGCTAGGATTTTAACTATGATTATATTGAATCTATAGATCAAATGGGGAAGAATGAATATCTTTACAATATTGTGCATTTCAGTCCATGTAAATAGCATTCAATTCATTTAGGTTTCCTTTGGTTCCAGAGTTCTATGTTTTTTAGCATATGCATTCTGTACATATTTTGTTGTTCAGTCATGTCTGACTCTGCGACCCTGAGGACTGCAGCATGCCAGGCTTCCCTGTCCTTCAGTCTCCTGGAGTTTGTTCAAACTCATGTCCATTGAGTCAGTGATGCCATTCAACCACCTCATCCTCTGTCATCTACTTCTCCTCCTGCCCTCAATATTTCCCAACATCAGGGTCTTTTCCAGTGAGTTGAATCTTTGCATTAGATGGCCAAAATATTGGATTTTCAACTTCAGCATCAGTTCTTCCAGTGAAAATTCAGGATTGATTTCCTTTAGGATTAACTGGTTTGATATCTTTGCTGTCCAAGGAACTCTCAAGAGTCTTCTCCAGCACCACAGTTCGAAAGCNTTCTTTCACTTAGAAATATGCAGTTATGGTTCATGTATATCTTTTTATTGCTTGATAGCTCACTTCTTTTTATCACTGAATAATATTCTAAGGCATCTACTTATAAAAGTTTGTTTATCTTTTTACCTATTAAAGACCATCTTGGTTGCTTCCAAGTTTTGGCAATTATGAATAAGGGTGCTATAAATTCTCATGCAGTTTTTGGCATGGGCCTAAGTTTTCAAGTTAGTTGAGATAATACCTAGGAGCACATGTTGTATGCTATGGTAAAACTATGTTTAACTTTGTAAGAACTCAGCAAACTCTCCCAAAATGGCTGGACTGTTTGTACTCTGAAGAGTAGTGTGTGTTCTACTGTTTTTCACTCTCACCAGCAATTGGTAAGAGGTATGTAGTGGTATTGGAAAAGGAAATGAAAACTGACTCCAGTGTTCTTGCCTGGAGAATCCCAGGGATGGGGGAGCCTGGTGGGCTGTCGTCTATGGGGTCGCACAGAGTCGGACATGACTGAGCGACTTCATTTTCACTTTTCACTTTCATGCTTGGAGAAGGAAACGGCAACCCACTCCAGTGTTCTTGCCTGGAGAATCTCAGGGACAGGGGAGCCTGGTGGGCTGCCGTCTATGGGGTCACACAGAGTTGGACACGACTGAAGCGACTTACCAGCAGGAGCAGCATGTAGTGATATGTTATTGTTTTAATTTACATTTCCTTAATGTTATAAGATGCTGAACATCTTTCATATGCTTATTTGTGATTTCTGTGTCTTCTCTGGTGAGATGATGCAATATATATATTGTCTATTTTTATTTTAAATCGGGCTGTTTGTTTCCTTGTTTTAAGTTTTGGGTATTTTATATAGATTGAAAACATATACTTTATTGGGCATATTTTTCCTCATATCTTATTCCAACTATTTTCTGTATGTATCTTTAAAATTTTTTTTTAATATTTATTTATTTATTTGGCTGCATTGGGTATTAGGTGCAGCAGGCAGGATCTTCACTGCGTCATGCGGGATCTTTCCTTGTGGTTCACAGACTCTCTAATTGTGGCACAATTGCTCAGTAGTCACAGTGCACAGGCTTAATTGCTCTGTAGCAGGCAGGATCTTAGTTCCTTGACTAGGGACTGAACCCATGTCCCCTTCATTGCAAGGCAGATTCTTAATCACTGGACCACCAGGGAAATCCCTGTATCTTGTTTTTAAATTCTTTTAATAGTGCCTTTCATAAAACGTATTTTTTAAAAAAATTATAATTCTAGCCTCAGAATTTTAATTTCATGGGTTATTCTTTTGATGTTGTATCTGAAAACTCAGCATCAAGCCCAAGGTCACTTAAATTCTTCCTCTATTGTTTTCTAGAATTTTAATAGTTTTGTCTTTATATTTGGGCTTATGGTCCATTGGCTTAATTTTTGTGAAAGTTGTAAGGTTTCTATCCAGATTATCTTTTTTTTTATTTAATTTGGGCAACCAATTATTCTATCCTTCTTTATTGGAAAAAAAAAACAAAACACATACATTCTCTGTTGAACTGCTTTTGCTCCTTTATGAAGAGCCATTTTATTTATGTGGGTTTTCTTTTTTGGGCTTTTCTATTCTATCTATGTATCTACGTGTGTAGTCTTTCATCAGTACCACACTATCATGATTACTGAGATTTATAATAGGTTTTGAACTCAGGTGGTAAATAAATTCTCCAGTTTTTTTTTCTTATTAAATATGTATTGGCTATTATAGGTCTTTTACCTTGACATGTAAACTTTAGAATCCATTTTTCAATATCTCCAAAATATCATGCTAGGATTTTAACTATGATTATATTGAATCTATAGATCAAATGGGGAAGAATGAATATCTTTACAATATTGTGCATTTCAGTCCATGTAAATAGCATTCAATTCATTTAGGTTTCCTTTGGTTCCAGAGTTCTATGTTTTTTAGCATATGCATTCTGTACATATTTTGTTGTTCAGTCATGTCTGACTCTGCGACCCTGAGGACTGCAGCATGCCAGGCTTCCCTGTCCTTCAGTCTCCTGGAGTTTGTTCAAACTCATGTCCATTGAGTCAGTGATGCCATTCAACCACCTCATCCTCTGTCATCTACTTCTCCTCCTGCCCTCAATATTTCCCAACATCAGGGTCTTTTCCAGTGAGTTGAATCTTTGCATTAGATGGCCAAAATATTGGATTTTCAACTTCAGCATCAGTTCTTCCAGTGAAAATTCAGGATTGATTTCCTTTAGGATTAACTGGTTTGATATCTTTGCTGTCCAAGGAACTCTCAAGAGTCTTCTCCAGCACCACAGTTCGAAAGCATGAATTCTTCAGTGCTTTCTTTCTTCAGTGGCATAAAGAAGTGCAGACTTCTTTATGCCACTACTCTTAACATCCGTACATGGCAACTAGAAAAACCATGTTTGACTATACAGATGTTTGTCAGCTAAGTGATGTCTGCTTTTTAATATGCTGTCTAGGTTTGTCAAAGCTTTACTTTCAAGGAGCAAGCATCTTTTAATTTTATGGCTGCAGTCACCATCTGCAGTGATTTGGGAGCCCAAGAAATTAAAGTCTGTCATTGTTTCCATATTTCCATCTATTTGCCACAAAGTGATGGGACCAGATGCCACAATCTTAGTTTTTTGAATGTCGAGTTTTAACCAGCTTTTTCACCCTCCTCTTCCACCTTCATCAAGAGGCCCTTCAGCTCCTTTTCACTTTCTGCCATTAGAGTGGTATCATCTACATATCTGAGGTTGTTGATATTTCTCCCTGCTGTCTTGATTCCAGCTTGAACTTCATCCAACCCAGCATTTCGTTTGATGCACTCTGCATATAAGTTAAATAAACAGGTTGACAACATATAGCCTTGACATACTCCTTTTCCAGTTTTGAGTCAGCCCATTGTTCCATGTCCAGTTCTAACTGTTGCTTCTTTCCCTGCATACAGGCTTCCCAGGGGCAAGTGAGGTGGTCTGGTATTTCCATCTCTAAGAATTTTCCTAAGTTCTTCCTAAAGCCATAGTCTGAAGCTTTTGACTATGTGGATCACAGTTTGTTGTGATCTACACAGTAAAAAACTTTAATGTACTCAGTGAAGCAGATGTTTTTATGGAATCTTCTTGCTTTTTCTATGATCCAACACATGTTGTCAATTTGATCTCTGGTTGCTCTTCTTTTTCTAAATCTAGGTTGTACATCTGGAATTTCTCAGTTCACATACTGTGAAACCTTGCTTGAAGGAATTTTAGCATAATCTTGCTATCATGTGAAATGACTGCAATTGTGTGGTAGTTTGAACATTCTTTGGCATTGCCCTTCTTTGGGATCAGAATGAAAACTGACTTTTTCCAGTCCTGTGGCTACTGCTGAGTTTTCCAAATTTGCTGGCATGTTGTGTGCAGCACTTTAACAACATCATTTATTTTTTTAGAATTTGAAATATCTCAGCTGGAATTCTATCACCTCCACTACCTTTGTACATAGTAATGCTTAATGAGGCCAATTTGACTTCCCACTCCAGGCTCTAGTTGAGTGACCACATCATCTGGATTATATGTGTCATTAAGACCTTTTTCTTTTTCATATTTATTCCCTTATTCTTGCCACTTCTTCTTGATATGTCCTTCTGTTAGTCCGTCCCATTTCTGTTCTTTTTGTGCCCGATTTTGCATGAAATGTTCCCTTGTGATCTCTCATTTCCTTAAAGAGATCATTAGTCTTTCCCATTGCATTGTGTTCCTCTATTTCTTTGCATTGTTCACTTAAGAAGGGTTTCTTATCTCTCCTTGCTATTCTTTGGAATTCTGCATTCAAATGAGTATATCTTTCCTTCTCTCCTTTGCCTTCAGCTTCTCTTCTTTTCTCTACATACTTTGTTAGATTCAGTTTAATTTTTTTGTTGCTTTTGTGACATTGTTATTCTTATTGCTCAAATAGAATAATAATTAACTTTTGTATGTCAGCCTTGTATCTTATGATCTTACTATATTTGATTTTAGCTTCAGGAATTTTTTGTTAATTCTTTGGGATATTCCAGGTAGATAAAGACAGTTATATTTCTTGCTTTACTTTTCTTGTCTTATTTCATTAGCTAGGACTTCTAGAATAATATTGATAGAAGTTGTGACTGAGCACATCTTTGCTTTGCTCCTGTCTTGGGTGGAAAGCATTCAGTTGTTCACCACTACGTATACTATGTATAGACCCCACATTATGTTTAACTATACTTTAAAAATACTTGAGAATATGTCAAATTGTTATGATTTTTGCTTCTAATACCCTTCCTCATATTTTGCTACTGATACACAAATTAGTACCCTCCAAAGAGATATGAGTTTGTTTTAAAGCTAGAACAGGATTGGAAAGAAAGGAAGGATTTTCTGCAAAATTGCAGAATACTAAAGATAAGTAACATCTGATCAGAAGCAATAAGCTGAAGCTGACCAACCACTCTCTGGGGCCATATTAAAGAAAAGGGGGCATATTTAAGTTTGCTTCCAGACTAGGAGTGTCTTCCTGGCAACAGCTATTTACCTGATCCCCTTGGAGCCATAGCCCATTCTTCAGAGTACTTTAATTTAATTCTATCTCAGGGAGACATTGTCAGTAACTAGTAGCTGAGTCAGTGGGGATTGAGGGAGTTTATCTGTTACCCAGAAAATCAGAAAATGGGGAAAGGGATTTCAACTCTCGTTTCCTACAAAATTTGTTTCTCATATTCCAGTTTGGAATTATGAATAAGTTTTACCATAGTAACATATTTATATTTGGTAGTTATTTTTCTCTAAAACTCTTGGTGAGGTCCTGTTCTGTATTTTAGGTATTTTGTGTTCATTCACAAATATTCATTGAGTGCGCTCTCTGAGAGGCACTAGGAACCTGTCCATTACCTAAATTATCCCTCCACATGTACATGCTCTGAATTCTGAATAGTTGGTTTCCATGTATTATTTTGGAGCCCAAATATCTAAATCAGCTCAGGGTCGTTAAGAGTTCTCACTTTGTAGGGATAAGGCAAAAATCATCACCATCATCAACTCTCTCTTTAGTCACTCAGTCGTGTCCCACTCTTGCAACCCCATGGACTGTAGCCCACCAGGGTCCTCTGACCATGGGATTCTCCAGGCAAGAATACTGGAGTGGATAGCCATTCCCTTCTCCAGGGGATCTTCCCGACCCAGTAACTGAACCCAGGTCTCCTGCATTGTGGGCAGATTCTTTACTAACTGAGCTACAAGGGAAGCCCTAATAATCACCATACAGAAGGTCACTTCCAGCCCTGTTGAGCACAGTGTCTCTGGGCTTATCTTTCCTCTTCCTCTCAGGCCAATCTACTCTGACTTAGTATCAATAGTGTTCATTTGGCTTGTGTTACCTTGGTGAAGGGGATATAAGAAAATACAATAAATTGTAAGTCATCATGTATCTTGTTGGACTGATTTGCACATGAAAAGTCTTATCCTGAAAGAAGAGAAGTGATAAAGAGGGCACAGAGCGGAAACAGAAGGAAAAAGAGGAGCATAGACGGTTTGGGCCAGAAGAAGGAGAAAGAAAGGGAGAAGGAAAGGAGTGGGAGAGGGAGAAAGAGAAAGAATTTGTAGAAGGATAGTCATGGTGAATGAGACACTGAATAGAGAGGAGAATAGGGGAATTCCACTGTGTATTACACAACATAACCTCTCCATTGCATCATTTTAGCAATGTTTAATAAGCATTATATTGATTTTAAAGGTTTTATTCTCAACATTTGATTTTTAAATTGTTATTGTATTGTGACCCCACTTAGGTAAGTTGTTGAGTTACACTACTTTCCTTCTTTCTGCCTAACACCTTGCATGTCAACTTCCTAATCAGTCTGATTGTGAGGCTTACTTTCAGGTCCGCCCCTAGAATCGACTCAGCTCTCTTGATTCCACCCCATCTTCCTGCTGAAATAAGCCCATGATCATGCATCCCCAACCCACATCCCATATTCTCCACTCCTTCGTGCCCAAGGGAGAGGTTCTGACAGTCAGTTGCACCTGATAGCCCATGACAAGGGCTGTCAGGTGCAACTGACTGTCTTTGGGGAATTAGTTTAAAAGGGTTCAGAGGGCTAAAAAGCAAAAGAAGCAGCAAAAATTAACAAAGCAGGAGCTGCTAGCATTACTAAGCTTGCAAAGACACAGGGAGAAGATGCTAATAAAACTCACAGACTATATGGATTAACTGGGACCCGTGTCAAAGACTGCAGGGAGCAGAAAAGATAAAGAGAAATACCCTAAAGTCCTTCTTTTTGCCACCTCCTGGGTCTCCCACCTATGCTTCCCATTGATCAGGATTAGCCAGAAGCCAGTGGGAGAAGAATCTATGAAAGCAACTTGCAGGATCAGCCACTTACAATGCAGAGCGGAGTAGGAAAAGGCCATGGAAAGGATCTGAAAGTAAACCAGAAGTTACAGTTTTCCCCTGAGGAACCAGATCCTGTGTCTACCGCTTGACTCAGTTCCCAGGTCTATTGCTAGGAGACAGCTCTGCACTGTATCCACATGTTATATGCATTCTGTTCCAGCTGATGAGGATGTGCCAGGGTTTTCCAGGACAAAACACTTCAGTGCTGTGCTGAGATCACTTAATTGCCATAGGCAGTTTATGCATCACAGCTAAAACTAGATTGATCTCTGAGCTTGGGTCCATCACAGAGACATCACTACTGCTGGTCTCCCCACAAGGCCATCTTCCAGATAAATGTACATAGCAACTTCTTGGTCTCATACTACACGTGGAAGCCAGGTAACCGGGTAATACCCTCCTCTTGCCAGAGAGTCTGCTTGTTGAAGATACCTTATATCCAAGTAGTGCTGAGCAATGCCTTTCACAACTTTATCCCTGGATACAGCCAGCTGGGTGATTGGGGAATAATCAATGACCTGTTCCCCTGTGGGATTCTGGCCCTAATATTAGGACATAAATGAGGAAATGACTCAGTTGTGCAAGCCCAGGTCCAGGAAGGCTTCAGGGAAGTTCTGGATACACAGCTGGCTGAATTGCCTGAGCTTTCCAGATCTTCTGAACCGGGAGACCTCCCAGTCAGCGTCAGAATCACTCTAGTAATAACTTTTCTATTCTCCTTGATGCTCTGCCATTTGACCTCACACTGATGATGTGAACACAAAATAAAGCTTCATTGCTTTGCCTGCCCAGGCTAACTACCTGCTGATATCCATGGAGAGAATAGTATATATTCTATTCTATACTATTATAGTATAGTATAATACTAGGTGGGGAAGCTCTGCTTCCAACTGGACTGGGTGGCCAACTTCCCCATGTGTGTAGAATCCATAATGGTGGCTCACATTTAGTAGAAACCTGCATCTACCCTTTGCTGAATTTTAAACCATACAAGAAGACCATCCTCTTATCCCGAAGATGAAAACAGTGCAGAATTTCCTTCTGTATTCTCTTTCAAAATCCTAACTGCTCTAGGACACTACTCCATTTAATACTATCTTCCTCACACAGGATGCAATTTTCACCTCCCAGCATAACCAAACCAACTATTTTTTTTTTCCTTTGGAACAGTTTTTGGAGCTTTCAAAGCCTTCAAAAATTGTAGTATTTGTCCACTATCTGACACTCTTCTACCCCACACCACTACTAGCATATAAATTGGATCGTGTTATTAGTGAACTTGAGGAGACTCAAGTTTACATAATTTCTACTTGTAAGATGAGTGAATTCAGTTAACTCTTCACCACAGAATTGTCACTGATGACTGTCCACTCAAGGTGCCTTCATGGATAACAAGTTTGCTTCCTATCTGGTTTTTGCCTACATTTCTCCTTGAATAATAGCTCTCCAGCAGCTGACCATCCGAACAGAGTACTTACTAGTTCTTTGGGCCCAGAGGGATCATCGGAACATCCTTTGGTGGACCAAAAACTGGCACAATTCACAAACAATCACCTAGGTAAGAACTGTGAACAGGAGAGTCTTTCCACAAGGCTTTCCTTGACAGGTGCACTAGCGTCTCTGCTGGGACTTGACTTCCATTTGGGTTACAAAGACCACCAATTCTTTCACCCCACAATATTCTGCCTCTATGTATGCCAGGACCTATTCATCCCATCACTCTGTCCCCAGGCTATCTGAATGATCTCAGTTTCTTTAATATACTGCTGCTGCTGCTGCTAAGTTGCTTCAGTCATGTCCGACTCCCTCTCCAACTAAGGAAGCAGAAAGGAAAAGGGTCTTTTCCCTGCACCTCAACCCTTCAGGGGCTCAACTTATATTCCATTCCCACTCTCACTTTCAATGTATACCCTTTGTTCAGATGGCTCTCATTTCTAACCTCTTCCTTTCATCTGTTCCTCCTTCTCTGCTCAAGCATTCACTGTGATGTGCGTTTTTGAGGTCTAGTTGGATAAGTGTTCTAGCTTTAGCTTGTGGATTTTATTCTTACCATCTCACTCTGAAATTTGTGGGCCAGCTTTGACCCAACACCGTGCCCCACTCAGATTCCCAGGAACAATGTGATCAGGGGCCAGAGTTTTAGTCCCTGCTTGCAGGGAGTTAGGTTAAGACTTAGTAAGAAAGGATCACATTTGGCTTATATCTATAAAAGGATTTGAACTACGAAGAATACTGGTGGTTTCTTTGAATCAAGCTAAGAGAAATGAAGATACAAATTATTTTCTCATCTTCAGTTTCTTAGCATTCAGATTCCAAATGTAAACACACACACACATACACACACACACACACACACGATGTTTCCCTAGTATTTTTTCTACTTATCACCCTGGGAAGTTAATTAACTAGATATTGGACTTGGTTTTTCTTAAGGAGCACTAAGAAAGCCCTCAAAAGGAGTCTTAATTGTCTGTGAGGA
Source organism: Neotragus moschatus (assembly GCA_006410615.1). Lineage (NCBI taxonomy): Eukaryota > Metazoa > Chordata > Mammalia > Artiodactyla > Bovidae > Neotragus > Neotragus moschatus. Next base: position 1,247,305 of record SJYA01001171.1, on the reverse strand, counting down.
CACATAATAGATTTGATAAATAAATTCTCTTTCTTGAATATGAAAACTTTGTTTTTCCTCACCTGTGGGGTGAATACTATAAATTCCACTCTTGAACATAAATTTAAAATCTAAAAGGAAACATTTTCCTATGAATTAAACATTTTCTTAGTATAATTAGAGTTGAACTACTAAGATCCGTCTAGTCAAAGCTATGGTTTTTCCAGTGGTCATGTATGGGTGTGAGAGTTGGACTATAAAGAAAACTGAGTGCCGAAGAATTAATGCTTTTGAACTGTGCTGTTGGAGAAGACTCTTGAGAGTCCCTTGGATGGTAATAAGATCCAGCCAGTCCATCCTAAAGGAGGTCAGTCCTGGGTGTTCATTGGAAGGACTGATGCTGAAGCTGAAATTGCAATACTTTGGCCAGCTGATGCGAAAAGCTAACTCATTTGAAAAGACAATTATGCTGGGAAAGATTGAGGACAGGAGGAGAAGGGGACGACAGAGGATGACATGGTTGAATGGCATCACTGACTCAGTGGACATGAGTTTGGGTGGACTCCGGGAGCTGGTGATGGACAGGAAGGCCTGACGTGCTGCAGTACGTGGGATCGCAAAGAGTTGGACACGACTGAGCGACTGAACTGAACTGAACCATAAATATACCTCATCATCCATGATGTAATAATAAACTGAAACCCAGGAAGCTATTTGGAATATACTGTCTGTTTTATACTTGCTTTCTCTGTGTCTTTTTCTTAACCATCAGTACCTTTATTTCCTTTGCGTCTTTCTCCTTCAATCAATCTATCTAATCCAGTGTTTCTAAAATCCTAATTTAAGTAAAAATCACTTGGGTGTCTTGTTAAAATGCAGATGTTGAATCATGAGACATGGGATTGGGTTTGCAGTCTTATAATTCCAATAAGCACTTAGGTGATACAGAGGCTCCTGACTGCAGACCACACTTAAGTATTTAAGATTAAGTATTTAATCAGTTTTTGTGTATTACCTTAAGACATCAGAACTATCCCTTTCCTCTCAGATGTGGGTGCTTTTTTTCAAGAAATAAAGTAGACATCAGGTAAGAGATCTCTTCTGGAACTTCAGATAGCCGCTCTAGCCTCATGGGAGCCTAGAGACAATTGCAGCGGCAATGCTGGGCAGCACCCTGAACTTCCTCTTCAAGTGTTGTGGCCAGGGTGATAGATACTCCAATGGGCCAGTTTTCTGAGGTCATTCTGATATCATGCAGACAAAAGTGTTTTTGTAAGCTAAACGGTATAATTAAAATGACAGAAATAAGATGGTCTAATCATAGTAACCAGTGCAGTTTTAACTATTTCGGAACAATTTGTTTCCATTTCATTGTTAGCAAACAGTCACTAAGTGACTGACTTTCCCTGATGTTGGAAACTATATCCTTTGCATACTGATCCAAAGTAGAAAAGAAATAGCTGTAAGCCTTGTGAAACGTAAGAAAAATATACATATGTTTCCATATTCAGTTCTTTTTCTCAAGTCAAATTGTAAACTTTGATGAAAAGAAACATGTTTCCCCACAATGGCCTAGGGTCATCAGGACTTCCCTGTCAAAAGATCAGTGGTTGGGGCAATTTCAAAACCTCTTCAAGTCCTCTAGGTTAGATCAGTTCAACTTAAATCTTACAAATAAAAAAAAAAAAAGCTTAAAATTCATCTTCTTTTCAATATCCCATTTTATTGCACTTTTGCAGCATCAATAGCATGGCACACATGGGCTTGAATATCTCTCTTATCAGCATCTCCAGGAGAAGGAGAGCAGAATTAATCTCCCATGCAAGANACTCTTGAGAGTCCCTTGGATGGTAATAAGATCCAGCCAGTCCATCCTAAAGGAGGTCAGTCCTGGGTGTTCATTGGAAGGACTGATGCTGAAGCTGAAATTGCAATACTTTGGCCAGCTGATGCGAAAAGCTAACTCATTTGAAAAGACAATTATGCTGGGAAAGATTGAGGACAGGAGGAGAAGGGGACGACAGAGGATGACATGGTTGAATGGCATCACTGACTCAGTGGACATGAGTTTGGGTGGACTCCGGGAGCTGGTGATGGACAGGAAGGCCTGACGTGCTGCAGTACGTGGGATCGCAAAGAGTTGGACACGACTGAGCGACTGAACTGAACTGAACCATAAATATACCTCATCATCCATGATGTAATAATAAACTGAAACCCAGGAAGCTATTTGGAATATACTGTCTGTTTTATACTTGCTTTCTCTGTGTCTTTTTCTTAACCATCAGTACCTTTATTTCCTTTGCGTCTTTCTCCTTCAATCAATCTATCTAATCCAGTGTTTCTAAAATCCTAATTTAAGTAAAAATCACTTGGGTGTCTTGTTAAAATGCAGATGTTGAATCATGAGACATGGGATTGGGTTTGCAGTCTTATAATTCCAATAAGCACTTAGGTGATACAGAGGCTCCTGACTGCAGACCACACTTAAGTATTTAAGATTAAGTATTTAATCAGTTTTTGTGTATTACCTTAAGACATCAGAACTATCCCTTTCCTCTCAGATGTGGGTGCTTTTTTTCAAGAAATAAAGTAGACATCAGGTAAGAGATCTCTTCTGGAACTTCAGATAGCCGCTCTAGCCTCATGGGAGCCTAGAGACAATTGCAGCGGCAATGCTGGGCAGCACCCTGAACTTCCTCTTCAAGTGTTGTGGCCAGGGTGATAGATACTCCAATGGGCCAGTTTTCTGAGGTCATTCTGATATCATGCAGACAAAAGTGTTTTTGTAAGCTAAACGGTATAATTAAAATGACAGAAATAAGATGGTCTAATCATAGTAACCAGTGCAGTTTTAACTATTTCGGAACAATTTGTTTCCATTTCATTGTTAGCAAACAGTCACTAAGTGACTGACTTTCCCTGATGTTGGAAACTATATCCTTTGCATACTGATCCAAAGTAGAAAAGAAATAGCTGTAAGCCTTGTGAAACGTAAGAAAAATATACATATGTTTCCATATTCAGTTCTTTTTCTCAAGTCAAATTGTAAACTTTGATGAAAAGAAACATGTTTCCCCACAATGGCCTAGGGTCATCAGGACTTCCCTGTCAAAAGATCAGTGGTTGGGGCAATTTCAAAACCTCTTCAAGTCCTCTAGGTTAGATCAGTTCAACTTAAATCTTACAAATAAAAAAAAAAAAAGCTTAAAATTCATCTTCTTTTCAATATCCCATTTTATTGCACTTTTGCAGCATCAATAGCATGGCACACATGGGCTTGAATATCTCTCTTATCAGCATCTCCAGGAGAAGGAGAGCAGAATTAATCTCCCATGCAAGATACTAAGAAATAAAAAAACATGACTAGCAAGATTAAAAATGGAAATGTACTACATTCTGGGTCTAGATACCATTCAGAAAATACAGTGAAGCATCCACGTCTTCACACTGTACCACTCTGTGTTATGAAATTACCCAGGTCTTTCAGTGTACTGGCTACTTCTTTGTAAGTAGTTGAGTAAATTTATCATCTCAGTGTCATATGAGCTCACTGCTGGCACTGTTTCAAGAAATCTCATTATTTTTTGATGTCTATGATGGATTAAAAATGAGAATATTGCTGGCCTAAGGGTTCGTTAGCCTTGCCTGTCATATTTGTCAGCTACAAAGCATCTCTGCCAAAGGGTTAGGAGGGCGTTTGGGATAGTGGGCCATTAAAACACGGTTCCATTACTTACACTCAGACTGAGGAAATGGAGGGTAACAAGTGTGAGAGTTGTCCCATGGGATCCATTTTCTTCGTTACACACTCGAAAAAGGAAAAGTCAAGACGACAGCAGAAACAGCAAGAAGCTCTCTCAACATGGGATGGCCGCGTCTTGCGATTTCTTACTGTTGGTGAAAAGTGCTTGTTTGGATAACCTCACAGCCAACTCTGAGAGCTCTGTGGCCAGGCAACATTTTGCATGACCAGTCCTAATTCTTACAGTGATCTGACCCTGGATGGCTCTCTGGCCTCTTGGAGGCAAAAGCAGTCTGTCTGAAGTCTTCGGAGTTCCGGGAACAAAGCCTGTCACAGCATACGCTGAGAATAACCAGTGATGCATTATAATCGTATGTAGTCACAATATTCTGAAGAATATTTTAAATGCATGATAGCCTAGTGTAAAAGGACCTTTATTATTGCAATTTTCAAACAGCCATTGTGTTTACAAGGTTTCAGGAATGTTACATAGTACAAGGTAAAGCAACTGGTATCTACAGTGTCATCTACTGAAAAATTGATGATCTTACTCATAGCAATGTTATTTGAGCTTATTTCTTTTCATTATTATATAGGGGGTATTACTTACAGGCCAGACTACATAGGGATATAGGTACCTTTGGAAGTTTCTTCCCTGAAGTCCAAAGTAACCATTTATTGCAGCAAGTATTCTATAAACTGATAGTGGCAAAATAATAATAACAAACCCATTTCTTGCTTTTATGAAGTTTAGAATTCAGTATGGTGACAGACATTAAATCATCTTACAAACAAATACATATCATTTAATTTGCTCAATTCATTTTAAAGTTTGTTTATCTGCTATTTTCAAGATACTGTGTTGAGAGTTCTGGATGAGATAGGCATTTGAAACAATCCCTTGGCCTGCATGACGCCTATAGTCTTATGAGAGAGAAAGACCTATAAAGATGCTTTATAACGCTTTATAATACATTGTATAAAGCTAGGATTCAGCAGATTCCCTACTCTCCCTTTCTAACCATTCCCTTCCCTTCTTTCCTTCAATTTAATTTTCAATGAATTATTGAATAATATATATTGAAGGCTACCTGCTAAGTGCCGTCCAGATAGGTTCAGCTTCTCAGTGATTATGTGCCAGGCACAGTGTAAATTATTTCACGTGCATTAACTTAAGCAGCTCTAAAATTGGTACTATTATTATTCTCATTTTATAGATGAGGAAATTGGAGCTCAGAAAGAATATATTTTGTTCAAATAGGCAAGTGGAAATGTTGGCTTTTGAGGAAGATCTGTGTGACTTCATAATGTGTATTCTTATCCTCTATAAAATTGTATAGAAGATCTGTGTTGTGAGATGTTTTTCAAGGAAAACACAACTGTTAGTAAAAATGCAAAAAGAAAAATTATTTCTAAAAAATAAAAGTATTTACCCAGTGCTTATTACTCAATTTTAACTTATTAACAGTGTCCCTAAACCGATTAAATAACAGTAAAAATGTATTTTAAATGATATGTTTCAGTGCCTTTTGTTAAATACTGCTATAAACTAGCATGCTGATGTATATATACATCCCATATGTGTATGAATACACGTGCTCAGTCGCTCAGTTGTGTCTGACCATGTGACCCCATGGACAGCAGCCCTCCAGGCTGCTCTGTCCATAGAATTTCCAGGCAAGAATACCAAAGTGGGCAGCCGTGCTCTCCCCCTGGGGATCTTCCTGATCTAGGAATTGAACCCACGCCTCCTGTGTCTCCTTCGTTAGCAAGCGGATTCTTTACCACAGAGCTACCTGGGAAGCCTGTGGATATACACACATGCACACAAAAAAGACTTAAGTGAAAACTTTTATCATTCAGATTTTATCTCTGGTCTTAATGGAAGAGCTATTCAGTTCAGTTCAGTTCAGTTGCTCAGTCGTGTCCGACTCTTTGTGATCCCATGAATCGCAGCACGCCAGGCCTCCCTGTCCATCACCAACTCCTGGAGTCTACTCAAACTCATGTGCATCGAGTTGGTGATGCCATCCAGCCATCTCATCCTCTGTCGTCCCCTTCTCCTCCTGCCCCCAGTCCGTTCCAGCATCAGGGTCTTTTCCAATGAGTCAACTCTTTACATGAGGTGGCCACAGTATTGGTGTTTCAGCTTCATCATCAGTCCTTCCAATGAACACCCAGGACTGATCTCCTTTAGGATGGACTAGTTGGACCTCCTTGCAGTCCAAGGGACTCTCAAGAGTCTTCTCCAACACCACAGTTCTTCAGTGCTCAGCTTTCTTCACTCCAACTCTCACATCCATACATTGGGACCTACTAATTGGCTGTACCAAAGCCATCGCTGTAACAGTGCAGCCCTGAGAAAGTATGACTTTGGAGGGATAATGACAAGTACTAGGAAGAGCAACCACCGCAACCTCTGTCCAACTTGACATGCACACCCAGGTGGATGGAGAGAGGCAAGCTGAAGCCTGCTAAAGATGCAAAGTATCTGCTTCCTTCTTTAAACCTTCTTTGAGGCAGCAAGGCAAGAAAGAAAGATTATGTTTCCTATTATCTTAGTTAACATGGAGGTCACATACAACTCTCTAAGTCAGATTTTCAGCCTGTATTAGTCATACAGTTGTGAAATATGATGACTTAACAGGCCATTCACATCCCTTCACTCCCTCAGGCTCTTGCCAAGAAAACAGAACTACTCACCTGAGGGAAGAACTACATGTCTAACCCTCCTAGGTAAGTAAGTTAATGATCTCTGCCTTAAAGCTTTCTTGGTTCCTAGACAACAATTGTAAACAAGTTTAAATGTGTCTTCCTCACCTTTACAGAGGCATCATGAAACAGTTGGATACCCTAGATCCAATTTCATGCATCCAATGTTTTAAAAATTTAATTCCACTATACCAGCCTCCAGATTAATCTTCCTAAAGCTTTGTTTTGCTCATCTATCCTTTACTCAAATCTGTTCTATAATGTACCCCATCCCCAGCCCTTGCCTTCTCTATGTGTGACCCCCGGCTATTGGATAAAGTATAAAAGATCAAAGAAAGAGTATTCAATCTAAGTTCCCAGAATTGTTTCCCCTAATATTCTCATGACTTTGAAGACTCCTGAGTACAATGACCATGTTTTATTTCTTTGTACTCACTGCAATATTTGCATGGTACCTTAAACATAATATACCCTCATTAGCAATTGAAAATATTTACCTCTTTGATATTTATTATTTGTATTTTCAAAATCATAATATTTATATAACAGTTATTTAGAAGCAAAAATATTCAGAAATTAAGATCATTCACTCCATCATTTAAAAACTAATGTACTTTTAACATTTATAAAATAATGTACTTTTAACATTTATGCTTTTTCTATGTAATATCATGTTTTATTGCATTTTCAAAATTCACTTTCAGCTCTCCACACTTTTCTAAGAATAGGAAAATGCCTCGTGTTTGGTAGTAGTGGATTTACTGAAGCTTGGAATTTTATACAGCAGAAACATTGTCTTTTTTCTCCCCTTAGACAACTCAACTGTTGTTTTTAAATAAAATCCAGTCACACTCCCCTTTAAGTGGCCTAGAAATGTCCCTTCAGGGGTGTTTTCTCCTTGAGCATATTGAGAATACAGTAATTTCCTGTAATTTCCTCTAATTGGTACAACCTGTCTTGCCATTTTATTAATTCCCCATTGAAAATGAAAACTCTTATAAAAATCTGAAGTGTTTCTTAATTTGTTTACTTTTATAAAGCAAAATGCAATTATATTAATATCTATAACACAGTATTATAGATATAAGAATACAATGAACAACAAACTGCAAATTTGTTGAAAATATGCTGAAAATTTTTCATACCAAGATGAATACAGCAGTAGCCATATTTCTGAAAATATTTGAATGAAGAAAAAATAAAGAGTTTAGCAACATTCCCTGGCATTATATGACAAAAAGTACAGGGGAAAAAATAAAGAAAAGGAAAAATGAGGGTGTCATTCTGCTTCAGTGAAGCATTTCCATACAATGACATAGTGAAGAAATTAAGAATCTTTGAGTCTGAATCTTATTTTTTTAATAAAAAAATTAAAAAATGTTAAATAGTGGAGGATGAAACTGTTTATACTCATAAATTAATGTAACCAGAACAATCATTTCATTTTATATGAGATTATTTTAAAAATATTACCTGAATATTCAATATTTATAGTTATAGAGTTATTATGAAAGTTTTTTAGTTAAAACACATGAAAAATGCCCGTTATAATAATTGCCTCTTGTTTATGAATATTATCTATACTGGACACATGCATGCATGCTGAGTCTTTCAGGGGATCTTCCCGACCCAGGGATCGAACCCACGTCTGTTACTATCTAACCTGCATTGGCAAGTGGGTTCTTTATTTATTATTAAAGCCACCTGGGAAGCTCAGCTGGACACAGTGTGCAGTTAATAAGCTTCCAAGAAATCCTGATTGGCAAGATAAGGTCTTGAGCCCTTAATTCAAAGACAAAAATAAAATACTACTTTCTAAAGCTGAGATCATTAAAACAGGGAGTAGTTATTTTTTAATAATTGAACAGATGAATAAATAAATGCATGAATGAAGAATTCTGAAGCTTCCTCTCTTTCTGTACATTTCATACAAGTTCTACACATAAATCTCAGGCACAATACAACATGTAAATCCTTTTAAAACTTTGATTCTCTCTTTGTATTTTATGGCCAAAATCTGTGACTTTATTTATGACATCTAGAAGCACTATGAAAACAATGTGAATTAAGCCACACAATTGTCTACAGATTCTTCTGTAAACTCATTGATTAAAAGCCAAGTGGTGATTTATCCAAATATATTAGGAAATAATTGTTCTTTTTCTTGTTTTGTGGCTGTAATGACTCTGTAGTTACTCATAAGACTCCAGAATGTAAATATTTAATTTATCATTCTCCATTCTAATATTTATTCTTGAGTAGTAATATAAATCGGATTATTTTTATTTTATTTGTATATGTTATATTTTAATTGTATATAGTAATAGATTAAAATATTAAAATACCAAGTGAAATATATAAAGTATACAAATGGTAGTAGCAATCAATCGTGCTAAGAGAGAAAAGTTGCACAAAACCTGAAAAGAAAGCAAAAAAATTTAAATAGGACTCATAGATTTCACTTCAAGCTGTCTAAATGAGTAATGAGTGTAATGAAATGACCCTTACTATACTCAGTGAGTTTTCATCAATCACTTCCTAAAGTCTCTGTAACTACAAACCAGTAACTTATTTCTGATAGCAAATTGTTTGAAGGGCCAGGTCCACAGTGGTACATGATAGCACTTTAAAACCAGAATAATAGCAGCTTACTCTATAGAGATGTGGATGCGTCTTGTGTGCAGACAGCATTGATGAAGTTGGGGAAATGTGTCTGAAGGAAGTGATTGATCCAGCAAAGGAAGTTTCTATATCTGGCTAAGTTATATCCTAGGTTGTGTGAAAACCTTGGAGTGGCATCTTAATAAAACCAAATCTTCAAGGATGTCAAAAAAGATGGGGAAAATATATTCAAAACCGGGGAAGAAAGACTACAAAGATACAATTTTCTAAGTGATGCAAAAAGTAGATACTTGACAATGACTTTCCCCCAAAGTATTATAACAGACTCTGACAAATAACATATTTAGTTCAGAACCTTCTCTTGGATCACTAAGTAAGTGTAAGTGAAGTCGTTCAGTCATGTCCGACTCTTTGCGACCCCATGGACTGTAGCCTACCAGGCTCCTCTGTCCATGGGATTTTCCAGGCAACAGTACTTGAGAAGGAAATGGCAACCCACTCCAGTGTTCTTGCCTGAAGAATGCTGGGGACGTCAGAGCCTGGTGGGCTGCCGTCTCTGGGGTCGCACAGAGTCGAACATGACTAAAGTGACTTAGCAGCAGTACTGGAGTGGATTGCCATTTCCTTCTCCAGTGGATCTTCCTGACCCAGGGATCAAAAGCAAGTAATTTCAAAATCATTTTACGTTCCTCCTTTGTTGAGTCTGGTTGAGAGAAAAGCAGAGTGTGATTAGCAGGTCTCATTTGACATTTTGGAGTCAGGAAACCTGGGGAAACAAGGCAGACTCTCTCTAAGAGACTGCTGAGCAGATGAACGCAGACACTTTCTGAATAAAGATCAGATGTGAGTGCTGTCTCAAAACTGAGAGCAAGCATTTCACAAAGTCACTTTGGAGATCACAAGTCACTCTTCAAAGAACTTTAATTTAGTAACATGTCTGGAAACTAGTCCATGAAGTCCTGTTCCTGATGAGGTTTAAAAGCTAGTTATTTGTTTTTTTCATTTTCCCCACTAAATATTTATACCTTTTAATAAATTTATAGCAAAGGTTTATTACTTCATAGCTCAGTTGGTAAAGAATCCTCCTGCAATGCGGATTGAATTATCAAAAAAGCAAGAGGGATCCAGAAAAGCATCAATTTCTGCTTTATTGACTATGCCAAAATAGTTTGACTCTGTGGATCACCACAAACTGTGGAAAATTATTCAAGGGATGGGAATACCAGACTACCTGACCTGCTTCTTGAGAAATCTGTATGCAGGTCAGGAAACAACAGTTAGAACTGGACATGGAAAAACAGACTGGTTCTAAACAGGGAAAGGATTCATCAAGGTTGTATATTGTCACCCTGCTTATTTAACTTATATGCAGAATACATCATGAGAAATGCTAGACTGGAAGAAACACAAGCTGGAATCAAGATTGCTGGGAGAAATATCAATAATCTCAGATATGCAGATGACACCACCCTTATGGTAGAAAGAGAAGAACTAAAAAGTCTCTTGATGAAAGTGAAAGAGGAGAGTGAAAAAGTTGGATTAAAGCTCAACATTCATAAAACTAAAATCATGATATCTGGTTCCATCATGTCGTGGCAAATAGACAGGGAAACAGTGAAAACCATGAGAGACTTTATATTTTGGGGCTCCAAAATCACTGCAGATGGTGAATGCAGCCATGAAATTAAAAGACACTAAAAAGAAAAGGCACTTGCTCCTTGGAAGAAAAGTTATGACCAACCTAGACAGCATATTAAAAAGCAGAGACATTACTTTTCCAACAAAGGTCCATCTAGTCAAGGCTACGGTTTTTCCAGTGGTCATATATGGATGTGAGAGTTGGACTATAAAGAAATCTGATCACCAAAGAATTGATGCTTGTGAACTGTGGTGTTGGAGAAGACTCTTGAGTGTCCCTTGGACTGCAAGGAGATCCACCCAGTCCATCCTAAAGGAAACCATTCCAGAATATTCATGGGAAGGACTGATGCTGAAGCTGAAACTCCAGTACTTTGGCCACCTGCTGCGAAGAACTGTCTCATTTGAAAAGCCCCTGATGCTGGGAAAGATTGAAGGTGAGAGGAAAAGGGGATGACGGAGGATGAGATGGTTGGGTGGCATCACCGACTCAATGGACATGAGTTTGAGTAAGCTCCAGGAGTTGATGATGGACAGGGAAGCCTGTTGTTCTGCAGACCATGGGGTCACAAAGAGTCAGACATGACTGAGTGACTGACTGACTGACCTACTCCAGTGTTCTGGCCTGGAAAATTCCATGGACTGTATAGCCCATGGGGTTGCAAAGAGTCAGACATGACTGAGAGACCTTCATTTTCGCTTTCAGTTCAATTTTAAATTTCAAGAGTCACCTTTCTTTTACAAACAGCATCATCTATAAATATTTTGAGATGACTTTTGCTGATTTCCTACTAGTTTTGACTGCTGTAGAAGCCAGAAATGAGCAATAATCATTCTATGATGTTTATATTCCAGTTTCTTCTCAGTCTTTCTTCTGGAACAGTTGCAGAGGTTTTGGGAATTCTGCTGCTGCTGCTGCTAAGTCACTTCAGTCATGTCCGACTCTGTGTGACCCCATAGACAGCAGCCCACCAGGCTCCCCCATCCCTGGGATTCTCCAGGCAAGAACATTGGAGTGGGTCGCCATTTCCTTCTCCAATGCATGAAAGTGAAAAGTCAAGTCGCTCAGTCCTGTCTGACTCCTAGCGACCCCATGGACTGCAGCCTACTAGGCTCCTCCGTCCATGGGATTTTCAGGCAAGAGTACTGGAGTGGGTTGCCATTGCCTTCTCCATTTGGGAATTCTACATTACTGCAAATGATTTCTAATATATCTGTGTGTGTGCACTCAGTTGTGTCCAACTCTTCATGATCCCATGGACTGTAGCTCACCAGGCTCCTCAGGCCATAGAATTTTCCAAGCCAGAATCCTGGAATGGGTTGCCATTTCCTACTCCAGGTCATCTTCCCAACCCAGAGATCAAACCTGTGTCTTCTGCATCTCCTTCATGGACAGGCATGTTCTTTATCATTGCACCACTTGGGAAACCCCATATTTGTATATGAAAAGAATTAATTAATAGAGATAATGAAAAGCATGCTGAATGGAAAGTGTGCTTTAAAATAAAGCAGTTAATTTACACAAATTAGCCCTAATTTTATCTATATAGGAAACATAGTGTCATCCTTTTGATTTTCATTCACTTCATTAAATTTTACTAAACAAGATATATGAGCATGAATAATTTCTTCAGGAGCATTTTAATTTGAGAAAAACATGAATATAAAAAGACTGGATAAATGAACAATAATCAAACTCAAGCTATTTGCATTTAAATAATGTTAAATCCCTTCACTTTTGAATGAAATAATAAACATGGTGAATAAGTGCCTACACATGAATCAAGCTGTTTTTAAGTAAGAATATTCCATTAACTCAAATTTATCATGTTACAAAGAAATGGAAATATTAGACACGAACTATATTTAATTTGAAACTCCTATTTCTAGACTTTGTCAAAGAATGTAAGTCTAATCATTAATTACCATGTGTGCCTAATATCACTACATATTGCTTAGGCTATGATCAAAATGCAGGGTAGGGAGTAAGATTGGACTCACTCTTAAAATGAACAAGAACTGTTTGGAAATGTCAGAAGTCTAGGCCTGTGGGCTTCGCTAGCTTTCATTTTACTGTGATTGGAAGAGATAGAACACCTCTGCTTTTCCTCTGGTTTGGGGATAAGTATTGACAAGAATATAGAGCAGCTTGAAGCCGTTATTAGAAGGAAAGCTAGAACTTTAATCTGCAGAAGAAAAATTATAGCAGCTATACGAGAGAGTCATAGCCCATGAAATATCCCTTTAAAGACTAAATAGCTTAGTCTTCTCAGATAATCTCTAAGAGTAAGAGGTGCTCTCTGAGGTCTTGCTTATTACTCTCTTTCAGCACGTTAATGTGATGAGTCAATAGGAGAGGTGGAAAATGGCAGAAAATGAGACTGTATCATTAAGAAATGATCAGGGTTTCACTTGACTTTCTCTCCCTATAGAACCTCACTTTGCACATATTTCCCTGTCTCCCATCTCTCCCTAAATCCTGAAATCCTTCACCTTTGCCTTCCACCATCCACAGTGCATTATTATTAACCAAACCCCTCAATCTCTCCTTTGAACGTTCAGCTCATCCTCTTAATCTGCAGGAAAATTGCCTCAACTCTAAGGGCATTGTTTCCCCTGCAGACCCAAGAAGTATCCATTTTCCCTCAAACCACTGGGCCTGGGGGCAAGGTACTGTTTTTCCAGTAGTCTGTTTCCCACTTTCACTGGAAACTCTTAGATCATTACAGTATATCACTTGTAGAAGCATATCACCTCTACTGAATCATCAGTCATACCCCACATTTCTGGGGAACACCCTTTCATGTCGCTTTTTGTGAATTTTATATACACATTGCTTAATCTCAATTACTCTCACTTCTCTGACGATTTTGTCCCACCTCACTGGTTTATCCACTCAGTGCTACAGCCATACCCCAAACTTTATTACCACCACCCATGCCTTTCTGAAATTCAATTTCATACATCCTGCTCTTCAACCATCCCACCTATCTATCCATGCCACTCACTCTGGTACTCTTCACCCTCCTTCTGTAGTTGAAATTCCATTGTCAATCACCATATTCATTCCTTTCTATAAACTGTCTCTTTTGCCCAGTCTCCTTTCATGGCACTCGATTGGCAAACTGCAATCCTCATTAAATCAGTCTTTCCATGTATTTCATACCTGTGAGGCTAAATATCATGAAGGAAAACTCAGAACAATGTTAGCTGTTCTCTCCCCAATGTTAGGGCCACAAATCCAAAGTTGGCTCTTAATACTACCATATAATCACGTGCCAGAAGTCCATATACTTTCTCACTTTCTTAGATGACTATTTCATACCTCTTTTCTCTCCAAACCTCCAACATCTCCTTTCCTAGCTTCACACTCCCCAATGACTTGGTTTCTAACCACAGCCAGAAACATTCACAAGAGAACGTCTATAGACTCCCTTCACCATATACACTTACCTTTCTGCATCTGAAACCATATGTCTGCCTTACTGCATGCTACATAGGAGAATATCCATGACCGTAATTGGACCCAGCCCCACCACTTTTATACCACTTCCACCCCCACTGCCTCATCAAGAACATCAAGCTAGGACATCAAGCCGGCATCTCTCTCTTCTCTTTCTATATCGCCAATATTTTGCTCTCCACTGACTCATTCCTCTTAATCCCACAAACATTTTACAAGAAAAAATACTTCTTTTGACACTTCTTCCCAACCATTTTGTTGTCAGTTAGTCACTAAGTTGTGTCCAGTTCTTTTGTGATCCCAGAGACTGTAGACCTCCAGGCTCCTCTGTTCATGGTTTTTCCCAGGGAGGAATTCTGGAGTGGACTGTTTCCTTCCCCAAGGGATTCTCCCAACCCAGGGTTGGATCCTGCCTCTCTTGCACTGGCTGGTGGATTCTCTACCAGGGAAGTTCCCCCAACTATTTACCACCCTTTTCTTTCAGTGAAATTCTTTTCTGTAAACTCCTTCAGAAGAGTAGTTTATATTTCTCAATTCTTGTCCTTTGATTCTCCCTACCTTACCATGGTCAGGATTTCTCTTACAATCACAGAAACTGAGCTACTTATGTTTATTGATCCCCCCACATTGCTAAATCTAATGGTTAGTATCCAGATCTCAGTTTACTTCCTCTATCAGCTGTATTTTCCACAGCTGATTACTTCTTACTCCTTGACATACTTTCCATCCTTGAGTTTTAGGACATCACAAACTATTGGTTTTCTCCCAACACACCAATATTTCCTTCTCCGATCTTTTTTGCTGACCTTGTCTCTTCTCCCTGATCTCTAAGTGTCATAATGCCCTAATGCTCTAGGATCCTCTCGTCTCTTATTTTTTTGGTTACTCATCCAGTCCCAAGGGATTGTATCTCCAGCCCAGCCATCTCAAATCCTAGACTTACACATTTGATTGCCTATTGGACTTCTCTATGTGAACGTTTGATCAACACTAAAAACCCGATAGGGGCAAAACTGAATCTTTAGGTTGGACATCCCCATCTCAACTAATGGCATCTCTTGTCTTGCAATTGCTCAGGTCAAAATCATTGTATCATCCTTCTCTTTCTATCACATCCCAAACACCTGGTGACTCAACCTTCAAAACATTCAGAGCTTGACCCTCACTCACCCACCCCCCGGCTGCTCTCTCCTTGGTACGAGTATATACTCTTGCTTGGATTACTGTAGTAGTTTTCACTGGTCTTTTTACTTTAACCCTTACTTTTTACTCTCTATTCTCAAACACATGGTCAGCATGAATGTTTTAAAATGTAAATCAGACCACAACAGTATTTTACCCAAATGTTGTTACTGGTTCTCTATGTCTCTCTGAGTACAAGGCAGAGTTCTTATGGTGGCCTGCAGTTCTATTTCTCTTGCCTGTACTTGCCTATACCCATACAGATATGTTGTACAACCTCCCCCACCTCATACATATACATTATCTGAACTCATCTCCTCCTACTTTCACCATTCCTCTCTCTCTTCCAGAGAGGCATAGGCCTCTCTGTTCCTCCAATTTTTCCTCTCTCATTGCATTTATCCCATTGCATTTATAAACAAAGATCATGGCATCCTGTCCCATAACTTCATGGCAAATAGATGGAAAAACAGTGGAAACAGTGGAAGACTTTATTTTGGGGGGCTCTGAAATCACTGCAGATGGTGACTGCAGCCATGAAATAAAAAGATGCTTACTCCTTGGAAGAAAAGTTATGACCAACCTAGATAGCATATCAAAAAGCATAGACATTACTTTGCCAACAAAGGTCTGTCTAGTCAAGGCTATGGTTTTTCCAGTGGTCATGTATGGATGTGAGTTGGACTGTGAAGAGGGCTGAGCACTGAAGAATTGATGCTTTTGAACTGTGGTATTGGAGAAGACTCTTGCAAGTCCCTTGCACTGCAAGGAGGTCCAACTAGTCCATCCTAAAGGAGATCAGTCCTGGGTGTTCATTGGAAGGACTGATGCTAAAGCTGAAACTCATGCTTCAGTCACCTCATGCAAAGAGCTCACTCACTGGAAAAGACCCTGATGCTGGGAAAGACTAAGGGCAAGAGGAGAAGGGGACGACAGAGGATGAGATGGTTGGATGGCATTATTGACTCAATGGGCATGGGTTTGAGTAAACTCTGGGAGTTGGTGATGGATAGGGAGGCCTGGCATGCTGCAATTCATGGGGTCGCAAAGAGTCAGACACAACTGAGTGGCTGAACTAAAAATACTATGTTATTTAACTATTTATTACCCTATATACTTAGTTGTATCAGAACCTGAGACAAGTTATCTATAGATATTTTTGAAGGTGGGGAAGAAGGAGGAGGTGGATGAGGGAAGGAAGGCAGGAACAGGAGTGGATCAAGTGGAAGACATATTATGAAGAAGATACCCCTGTGGGTACCTGGAAACCTTGAGACACAGCATTAAATATTTGCATAAGAAGTATGAAGGAACTGGGGCACTTTGTCGCCAACTCCTGCTCATTGATGTTTAAGGGCTGCTCCTGGTGGAGCACAAGAGAGTCCCCAGAGAAGAGGTGGAAATATCTGGAAGATAAGCAGACAGTTATAGGAAATGTCAGTGCCAAGGGGCTACAGCAGGGCATTAAGAGCTTTCTATGTTTTGGCATACTGTCTGTGTTTCCCCTCTTTAATAAAAATAGTCTCAAAGAGAGTATTAATGTTCATTCTTTAAATTCATGGATGTATCCAAATGACCTAGAACAGTGCCAGAGGCATTCAGGAAAGATATGTTGAAAGAATTTCCCTGCTTCCTGTATGTTGATGACTTCCTATTCTGTTTCTCCAGCCTTTTTCTGATATCGTCATTAATATTTCCAAAAGCCTCTTGAATACATCCAAGCCGAAGTCTTCCATGCACTTCAAATATTGGAAATATGTTGCAAAACACATCTTCTCACCACTATCAGTCTCAGACTTGGTTATTCTATCACAATCTTGCTTACTCTTAAAAGCAGGAGTGAAGGTGTCAGTGAAACTTCTTTCCAATTTGCAATTTACAATATAAAATTGACAGTTTCTATCACTAACCCACCTCTTTCATCAGTAGTCTCCTTTTCATTAATACGGCATGTATTTTACACTAGACCTTGGTGAATCTTCCTATGCAAAATTATAACAACCTCTCAAATACCCTGGAGCTTCCCTGGTGGCTCAAATGGTAAAAAAAATCTGCCTTCAATGTGGGAAACCCAGGTTCAATCCCTGGGTAGGGGAAATCCCATGGAGAAGGGAATGGTGGTGCTAGTAGTAAAGAGCCTGCCTGTCAATGCAGGAGACATAAGAGATGCTGGTTTGATCCCTGGGTCAGGAAGATCCCTGGAGGACGGCATGACAACCCACTTCAGTATTCTTGCCTGGAGAGGAATGTGTGCTAAGAGTGTGTGCTAAGCCCACACTCAAATATCCTGGGAAAAATTCTGAACTCTTGTTAACTTTAGATCTTCAACTCTATTATAATATTTCCAGAATGATACTATAAAACATGAATCTAATTGGGTCATTTTCTTGCTTAAAATTTTTGGGTGACTTTAAATCATGTAAAGTATATATTTTAAATTAATTATTGTGTCAGGCAAGACCTTTCCTTTTGTATAAACTTTCTTTCTCAGCCAGTCCCTAGTTTAATTCATTTATCAATATATTTAATTAATATATGCTCAAGTGGCCACCATGTTCCACATCCTGACTAACCACTAGCTATTACCTGAGTTGTTTTTTTTTTCTTTTTTTTATGGAGTAGGCTTAAAGTCAACTCTTAAAAAATACATATCAGTTCAGTTCAGTTGAATCATTCAGTCATGTCCGACTCTTTGCGACTCCATGAATTGCAGCATGCCAGGCCTCCCTGTCCATCACCAACTCCTGGAGTTCACTCAGACTCACGCCCATCGAGTCAGTGATGCCATCCAGCCATCTCATCCTCTGTCGTCCCCTTCTCCTCCTGCCCCAAATCCCTCCCAGCATCAGAGTCTTTTCCAATGAGTCAACTCTTCGCATGAGGTGGCCAGAGTACTGGAAATTCAGCTTCAGCATCATTCCTTCCAAAGAAATCCCAGGGCTGATCTCCTTCAGAATGGACTGGTTGGATCTCCTTGCAGTCCAAGGGACTCTCAAGAGTCTTCTCCAACACCACAGTTCAAAAGCATCAATTCTTTGGTGCTCATCCTTCTTCACAGTCCAACTCTCACATCCATACATGACCACAGGCAAAAGCATAGCCTTGGCTAGATGGACCTTAGTCGGCAAAGTAATGTCTTTGCTTTTGAATATGCTAAGTTCGTCATAACTTTCCTTCCAAGGAGTAAGCGTCTTTTAATTTCATGGCTGCACTCACCATCTGCAGTGATTTTTAGCCCAAAAAAATAAAGTCTAACACCGTTTCCACTGCTCCTCAATCTATTTCCCATGAAGTGATGGGACTGGATGCCATAATCTTCATTTTCTGAATTTTGAGCTTTAAGCCAACTTTTTTCACTCTCCTCTTTCACTTTCATCAAGAGGGTTTTTTTTTTTTTTTTTAGTTTCTCTTCATTTTCTGCCATAAGGGTGGTGTCATCTGCATATCTGAGGTTATTGATATTTCTCCCAGCAATCTTGATTCCAGCTTGTGTTTCTTCCAGTCCAGCATTTCTCATGATGTATTCTGCATAGAATTTAAATAAGCAGGGTGACAATATACACCCTTGACGTACTCCTTTTCCTATTTGGAACCAGTCTGTTGTTCCATGTCCAGTTCTAACTGTTGCTTCCTGACCTGCATACAGATTTCTCAAGAGGCAGGTCAGGTGGTCTGGTATTCCCATCTCTCTCAGAATCTTCCACAGTTGATTGTGATCCATGCAGTCAAAGGCTTTGGCATAGTCAATAAAGCAGAAACAGATGTTTTTCTGAACTCTCTTGCTTTTTCCATGATCCAGTGGATGTTGGCAATTTGATCTCTGGTGCCTCTGCCTTTTCTAAAACCAGCTTGAACTTCTGGAAGTTCACGGTTCATGTATTGCTGAAGCCTGGCTTGGAGAATTTTGAGCATTACTTTACTAGCATGTGAGATAAGTGCAATTGTGTGGTAGTTTGAGCATTCTTTGGCATTGCCTTTCTTTGGGATTGGAATGAAAACTGACCTTTTCCAGTCCTGTGGCCACCGCTGAGTTTTCCAGATTTGCTGGCATATTGAGTGCAGCACTTTCACAGCATCATCTTTCAGGATTTGAAATAGCACTAATCCCATTGTAATCATAATTATAATCTAATAATCTAATTATTATGTAATTATCTCCCAAAGACTCTATCTCAAATACCATCACCTTGATACCATAGCTTCAGCACATGTTCCTGGGGACAAAGGGAGACGCAATCCAGTCCAGGATGAGGTCTGACTAAACATGTGAAAATGAGAATGAAATTTTAAGAAGGAAATCAGAATATAGAACGTATGGGGTTTCCAAGGATGAAAACATTAAGGCTTTTATTTTTATCTTTTCATGATTTTATGCAAACTCTTTCTTCCTTAGAACCTGAATACACTTTCTGACCATTATTTGAGGGCTACATGTGCCAGGCACTTTTTATTCATTAACTGTAATCACAAAATTGTGGGGTAGGTATTCAAGTTTTTCATTTAGAATAAGAATATTCTTCCATCACCTTTTTCTCCATTTATGTATCAAAAATAATGAAACTATTTATATGATTTCTCATTCGAATTATCCACCTTGTTTTACATGATTTCTCTTTAATATCCTGGTCTTTGGGGGTGTGATTTTCCGTAAAATCTCTGATGCACTGTGCTTAGTCACTCAGTCATGTCTGACTCTTTGCAACCCCACAGTCTATAGCCCACCAGGCTCCTCTGTCCATGGGATTCTCCAGGCAAGAATACTGGAGTGGGTTGACATGCCCTCCTCCAGGGGATCTTCCCAACCCAGGGATCAAACCCACGTCTCTCCCATTGCAGGTGGATTCTTTACCATCTATCTGAGCCATTAGGGAAGCCAAAGAATACTGGAGTGGGTACCTTGCGCCTTCTCAAGAGGATTTTTCTGACCCAGAAATCAAACCAGAGTCTCCTGCATTTCAGGTGGATTCTTTACCAGCTGAGCTACCAGAGAAGCCAGGAATCTCTTATATCTATATATATATAATGTGTATTTGTTTCTCTGTATATATCCTATATCTATGTGTGTATGTTTGTCAGTGCAAGATAATGTCAGTGCAAACTGCTCCATCATTGCATTTACCATCAAATAATTCTTATTCTTCCTCTTACTTTATAGTAAACTTTCTCTCTTCAGTAACTTATGTCAAGAAAAAAATATATTGACAGGTAGTTTTTGACTGTATTTATGCCTAGGAATGTAGTTTTTCAGCCACTCATATTCAGAGTTGGAGAATTCATACTGTAAGTATTTATGGAGACATATATTGACATGTATATATCTCTATCATTTCAAAAAAAATACATGTGTGTATACATTTTATATATTTGTCTGGGAAAATTAAGAAATAACTGTTTTCTGAGTTTACCTCTGTAGTGAAAATTCATTATTTGTCATGTACTTGGAAAATAACATATATTCTTGGAACAGTTTCCTTTATTATCTTCTTATAACCATGATATAGAGGCTTCCCAGGTGGCTCAGTGGTGAAGAATCTGCCCGCCTATGCAGGAGACACAGGTTCAATCCCTGGGTCAGGAAGATCCCCTGGAGGAGGAAATGGTAACCCACTCCGGTATTTTTGCCTGGAGAATCCCATGGACAGAGGAGCCTGGCGAGCTGCAGTCCACGGGGTCGCAAAGAATTGAACACGACGGGTTTCCCGGTAGTTCAGAAGGTAAAGCGTCTGCCTGCAATGCGGGAGGCCTGGGTTTGATCCCTGGGTCAGGAAGATCCCTGGAGAAGGAAATGGTAACCTACGCCATTACTCTTGCCTGGAAAATTCCATGAATGGAGGAGCCTGTTAGGCTATAGTCCATGGGGTCGCAAAGAGTCAGACACGACTGAGCAACTTCACTGGAGCAAGTACACAGATACATATTATAAATGGCACCTTACTCTCCTGTTTCTAATCTCCATGGAGATCCAAATTTTCCCTCTCACTTTCTGATTTGTCCCTTTGTATCTTTTCTTCTTTAACCTCAGTACAGGAAATATGTTCAAATAATATTTCTGCTTTACAAAAGCTACCTCCAAAGAAGTAGGCGTGATGTTTATATATATCAAATGTGATTAAACTCATCGGGCCAGTCTGTCAATTCTCAATAAACTCTCAGTGGCTCAGGATCTCATCGTCTGTGCTGAAAAGGTCACGTCGTGTTTCTAGTCATATTCTAGTGTGCCGTGAGTCCTTTGAATCACAAGATGTTTTCTTTATATTGCTTTTTCCCATCTAGTTAAATCATATTCCTGGCAGATGGGCACAAAGTCACATTTTCAGTAAATGAGAATGTTCTCCTTCACCTATCTTGTACGTTATTGCTAAGAACTTATAAGGAGGAACTGTGAGTCTATTTCACTGAAGGTGTCAGTTTGTGTCCTTTTTGCAAAGCAGCATAAATGACAGTGAGCGGAAGTAGGAACCACAAGTGGGCAGGTGAAAATGTAAGTACTCTCAGGGTTTTAATAGATGATTTGTGTATTAAAGCAAAGATTTTACGGATAGATTTTTTTTTCTTTTTAACATTCTTCCTCTGAAGTAAATATTATTGAGCGAGAAAAAAAAAAAAAAAGCTGTTACAATGCTTTTGTAGCCTCATTGTGCATCACCAAAGCTGGGGAAAAAAAACAAGTGGAGAATAAATGAATCTCAAATACTCCTGCCTTACCGGGTTTTCTTACTTTGAAAGGACTCTTTCACTCATCTCTCTGTAGCTGTAGGTCACAGGTGTTGTTGAGATTTAGATTAATAAAGACACCTCCAGGCACAAGAAGTCTTTCTGAACATGATCAGTAAATGTCCATTGCTTTCCTGGGTAGACAGTGTATAGTCAGTCAATTTAGGGCTCTCCAAATGACCTCTAAAGTCCTCTGCAATCCTGAAATTCTGTAATGAGGAAACAGTTAAACCGAGTAAGTCTTCCGTGTGCGCACCTGCTCTCTTTATCTCGAGGGAATGGCAAGATGATATAACTCAAAGAGGAACAGACTAGCAAATGACAAGTTGGAGGTGATGTTGGTTCAACATTTTGAAGGTTTTGTCTCACAACTTTGGCTATGAAGATGCAGCCAGCAAATAAGGAAGACTGGTAGGAATATATGTTTTGAAATTCAGGTTTGATTTACATGCAGTTTGTGAAATCATTTCGGATCTGTATATACAGGATTGTCTATAGAGTACATACAAAGATGACGTGATGTCCCTGAAGTAACACTTACATTATTATTAGAAAGAGATATTCTATTACAAGAACTATAAAGCACCTGGAACTTTATGATGAGATAGTACTTTATATTTTAATAGTTGGGGCAAAAATTGTTTATCTCTTCACATGTGTAAAACTGAACCTGGAGCCTGAGGAATAGTTCTCAGACATGGGTATGCCATATTCTATGCTTGCTTTCTGGTTGTTAAATAAAACATGCCAAGTAGATGCAAAGGATGGAGGCCTATTTTTATCTGATGAGCTGCTTACTTAATCATTTGCTTGGATCCAAAGGTGCAAAATTCAGGCCAAAAGTATTTATTAAAGCGAAACTGTCTCTCTCCACTGATATTGTAATTTGGGGAGCTGAATACTTCTGAATAGTGAAACAATCACAGGAGAGATGATTTAAATGCATAGCACTGAACAATAAGATAGATCGTTTCCCTAATTTTTAATATAAACTTTGATCCAGGAATTGGCTGACTACCAGGCAGCTGGAAAAGGGAAATGGCATGCTGTATTGTTGCTCTGAAAATCAGTGTAAGTGGACCCTTCAGAGAAATGTTTGCAGGCTGGAAGCTGGGACATCTTGAGAGCTTTTCCACTTGTAACCTTTCACTGTGCCCATTATGGACAGCAGGAATGTCAGGATGTACTAAGGGCAATTTTCTAGAGAAAAATCCAAGGGGGTTAACAGGAGAGGGAGCTAACCTTTCGTACAGCACCATTCCCCTGTCAGAGCTTCGTAAATGCAACTCCACGAACCTGCTGTTCTTTCTTCAGACACTTGAGGGATGGTACGGGGAGGGAGGTGGGAGGGGGGTTCAGGATGGGGAACACGTGTACACCCGTGGCGGATTCATGTTGATGTATGGCAAAACCAATACAATTAAAAAAAGAAAGAAAAATAAAGAAAGAAAGAAGATAATTTTCACTTTAAATTTCAGCCCAGAGTTCTCAACCCTTTGTGAGGGTTAGTTATGCCAAAATGTGCATTAAAGTCACTTGTACCCTTCTAATATTGTCATGCATGTTCCAGAAGAGAAAAGAAAAGAAAGGATAAAGTCAACTGTTTTCATCAGTTTCATGTTTGCATACCCCCTACTTATTCACAGCTACAGATGGTCACAGTATTACTCTCAGGTGTTAATTTCTCTGTTCCGTTTGTTCCAGCTGTTATTTTCTAGGCGGGCAGAAAGTCTCTCAGAATCAAGTGTTACTGAGATGTGTCTTCCCATCTGCAATACATAAAGGTTTATTTATCTTGCTGTTGTGTGCTGTTTTAGTTAGCGCTTGTAAACTTTGCATTCTTCTGGGAGAGAGAGTTTTCTTCCCCATATTTCATTTGCTCCGTTACAATCTCTAATTCACTAAGGCAGATAATATTAGAGTGACAGCTATAAGGTAGATAGATTCAGACTAATATGGTACGGAACTGAAACAGCCAAGCGCTATTTCTATCACTACAGGTTTAAATCTATTAGGTGAATGATATCTTTTTATGCATAAACCTTCATAAATATTATTTTGACATCAGAATCATAAATTCTGTTTTGCTTTAATCATGTTTCTAATGAATTAGTGAGATTAATGAAGCCCACAAATAAAGATTCTTGGTCTTAGTGCATCGTGAAGTGCAGATAATTCTCAATAACGGCGAAATGGAAAATTCATTTTCCTTTTACAGAAATAGAAAAGCAAAAAGAAAAAAAAAAAAGAAAGAAATGGAAAAGCAGAAAGCAAGGCTGGAACGTCATCTCAAGAGTTACTTAAGAAAACGGGCTTACATGAACCCCAGCTAGGTCTGTTTCCTGCTCCATAAATGCTTCAGGATGAAAATCTTTGATGTTCAGTCCCATCTTATGTCATCCCTATGCCAAGTCCCTACTGCAATGGCAGGCTCCAAAATGTATTCTGAGGAAGAATACTGCCATCCAGGCTGCAACATAAGTGAATTTCCCCTTAGAAGAAACAGGTAGCATGGTATCGGTAGATTATCGACCATGGGCAGAGTGGTGAGCACCCAGTTTCTGGTTGCATTACTTTGCTAGACTGCTAAAACAAAGTACTGCAAACTGTGTGCGCATGTGCTCAGCTGCTGAGTTGTGTCTGACTCTCTGTGACCCTGTAGCCTGTAGCCCGCCAGGCCCTTCTGTCCATGGGATTCCCCCGGCAAGAATCCTGGAGTGGGTTGCCATTTCCTCCTCCAGGGGATCTTTCTGACCCAGGGATGGAACCTGCATCTCCCACATCGGCAGGTGGATTGTGTGCCTCACAGCCTTGCAACAACAGAAGTTTCTTTCTCACAGTTATGGATGATAGAGGTCTGAAGGTTAGATGTTATTGGGGTGGGTTCCTTCTGAGGACTGTGAGGGAAGGATGTGTTCCAGGCCTCTCTCTTGGACCTGTAGATGGCCATTTTCTCCCTGTATCTGTTTACATAACTTTCTACCTACGTATGTTTCTAAGTCTAAATGTCCCCTTTCTATAAGAACACCAGTTATGGTGGATCCGGGGCTCACTCCAGTCTAGGATGACCTTCTCCTTCACATCTGTAAACAATTCGTTTTCTAAATAAGGTTGCATTCTGAGATATGGGGATCTAGGCCTTCAACATATGAATTGTGGGAGAATGATTCGACCCATAACNCTGCTTCATTTTGTACTCCAAGGCCAAGTTTGCCTTTACTCCAGGTATCTCTTGACTTTCTTCTTTGGCATTCCAGTCCCTGTTAATAAAAAGGACATCTTTTTTTTTTTTTTTTTTTTGGTGTTAGTTCTAAAAGGTCTTATAGGTCTTTATAGATCCATTCAACTTCAGCTTTTTTGGCATTAGTGGCTGAGGCATAGACTTGGATTGCTGTGATATTGAATGGTTTGCTTTAGAAACAAACTACCAAGATCATTCTGTCATTTTTGAGATTGCACCCAAGTACTATATTTTGGATTCTTCTATTGACTCTGAGGGCTACTCCATGTCTTCTAAGGAATTCTTGCCCACAGTAGTAGATGTAATGGTCATCTGAATTAAATTCACCCATTCCTGTCTGTTTTAGTTCACTGATTTCTAAAATGTCGATGTTCACTCTTGCCATCTCCTGTTTGACCACTTCCGATTTATCTTGTTTCATTGATCTAACATCCCAGTTCCTATGCAATATTGCTCTTTACAACATTGGACTTTACGTTCACCACCAGACATGTCTACAACTGGCCATTGTTTCTGCTTTGGTTCAGCCTGTTCACTCCTTCTGGAGTTATTTCCCTTCTTCTCCAGTAGCATAGTGGTCACCTTGTGACCCATGGGCTTCATTTTTCAGTGTTTTCTTATCTTTTTGCCTTTTCATGCTGCTGATGGGGTTCTCAAGGCAAGAATATTCAAGTGGTTTGCTCTTCCCTTCTCCAGTGGACCACATTTCATCAGAGCTCGCCACCATGACCCATCTGTCTTGGGTGGCCCTACTGGGCATGGCTCATTGTCTTATTAAATTACACAAAGCTGTGATCCATGTGATCATTCTGGTTAGTTTTCTGTGATTGTGATTTTCATTCTGACCAGATTAAAACAGCAAAGTTTTAAAATTTTAAGTTTAAAAGTTAGTCAAAATAAAATGTTCTCCTACCCTCCAATTTAGATATCTTATACTTCTAATTGTCAGACACTCAGCTATAGGAAGTAATTGGGGAATTCCCACTTGACATGAGAAACACTCCTTGCTCCCTACTGGCTTAAATTAGGAAGCAGTGGTAGTGAGATGGCTGTTTTCTCACTTTCTGCCCCACCCCAAACTCCTCTCAGACATCAGGCCCACACTACACCCTCCTCATTCAAGAAACATAGGAAATTCCCATTTTATAATAGATATTTATGGAAAACATTGGCCTCTGGGGGATGATTAAGACATTCCTATATGTTACATTTATTTTCAATCTTTTACATTTGAATCAAAAGTCAAGGCCCAGGCCTGGGGCATTTTCAGTTCATGCCAAAATATCAGAAGGGGAGATATTTTGATTTGAATGACTCAGGCTACTCACCAAATATTTACAAGTCCTTTTCACATCCTTTACTCTGCAATGAAGAACTTGTGAATTTGGAGGCATTCCAGAATCATATAAATCCCCCTATTCTGAATTCCAATTCAAAGCTCTTGAAAGGAAAAACTAATCCCTAATTGAAAGTATTGGGAACATTGTTTATAAATGTCAGGGAATTCTAAATATTTTACCTAACATTTCCTATGGTTCTTCATAGAAGGAAGAATATATACACTCACTAGGTTAAAAAGTTGAAGCTTGAAAAATTCCACATGCTTTTAACACTGAATTATTATAGAGGAAGAAAACTCTCTTGGGATCCATCAAAAAATAGGCAGATATATATTCTGAGAAACAATACAGAGATTTATCCTTTTTCTTTATTCTCTTAATCAATTGCTTAATTGCTTGCTTTCTTAGTAATCAGCCACCTTCCAATGCATGTAACATGTAGCCTTGATTCCTACTGATCCCTGCTCTTTTAAGTCCAAACCCACTCTGTCACTTTTTAAGGAAAAGAGCTAAAGCACCAGGATATTTAAAGGATGAGAAAGAATATCAAAAAGAATGGGTCAGAGATAATAAAGAATGAGTCAAAGATAATAAAGAATGGAAAAAGTGATTAAAAGTGTCAGTCATTAGGCCCAAAGATTAATTAAATATGTCAGTTATTAAGCTGTTAATAACTTCTAGTAAGTAGTTTTACTAGAATGATATTGAAACAAAAACATTAATTGTTTTATTAAAATAATGGATGGATAAGATGAATGAATAAGAAAGCTGTGGTACATATATACAATGGAGTATTATTAAGCCATTAAAAAGAATACATTTGAATCAGTTCTAATGAGATGGATGAAACTGGAGCTGATTATACAGAGTGAAGTAACCCAGAAAGAAAAACACCAATATAGTATACTAACACATATATATGGAATTTAGAAACATGGTAATGATATCCCTGTATGCGAGACAGCAAAAGAGACACAGATGTATAGAACGGACTTTTGGACTCTGAGGGAGAGGGAGAGGGTGGGATGATTTGGGAGAATGGCACTGAAACATGTATATTATCATGTAAGAAATGAATCGCCAGTCTATATTTGATACAGGATACAGGATGCTTGGGGCTGGTGCACGAGGATGATCCAGAGAGATGATATGAGGTGGGAGATGGGAGGGGATTCAGGATTGGGAACTCATGTACACCCGTGGTGGACTCATGTCAATGTATGGCAAAACCAATACAGTATTGTAAAGTAAAATAATGTAAAAATAAAAATTAAAAACAATATATATAGAAATGACAGATGTCACAACTAAATTAAGTATGGATTCCCAATAGTCATTTCAAGTATTGCTGTAATATTTTTTCATATATTTCTCCTTCAAATCAGTAAACTGTTACTACCGTTGACAAATGCCTCTAGCTGGAACTCATCCTAGACAATGATGGAATGATGGTGAGACTGGGTCCAGCTACCCTTCTATTTGGGGTTTCCCTGATAGCTCAGTTGGTAAAGAATCCACCTGCAATGCAGGAGACCTTAGTTGGATTGCTGCTATCCTCTGAAACATCAAATGTTGCTAACCTGGAGGGACTTGGAATAATGTGATGGCATCCTAAAAATTTATGAAGTCAATTCAAATGATCAGCCTTTTATGAAGGTACTTTAGGAAGACTTTAGTACTGAAAAGTTCAAACAACTTTGAGAAACAATGGGAGGTGAGGGTCCATCTCTTTATCTCCTTTTAATCATGCCACATAAATCTTTGCCGGCTCTTCTTTTATCATGTTGGTTTTGTCTAGAGTATGAAAGACAAAAATGGTAAAAGTGTAGTGCTGTGGTGATCCATTGCCTTCTCCTAGTGCTGTGGTAAGCATCTGCTAATACATACTCCGCTGTTTATGAATCCAGGACACAGGACTGTGATAGTCCAGTGTGCTTCTAATTTTTCAGCAGCTATGAAAGCACAGGTGTATGTCTTCATGATACTGAGAGTAGATTTGTTATTAAATCAACTCCTTCTTCTCTAGGGGTTTCTTTCCTTGAAGTTTCCTGTGACATGTGTAGGAGTTTTATGACAGGAAACAGTATAGAATTGGGCCCAGTGGGAATACTTTTATTAGAACCCAACACGCATTGAAATAAAGTCCTATAGCAGCTGGGGATGATTTGCAGACTCTCTTACTTCCGAGTGCATCTCTGATGCCCAAGCGCTCACCTCATTCCTGCACACAGTGCTGCCTGGGGAGGAGTCACCTGACTTATATGAGTAAGCCACGATTGTGTTTTATTGTGCATGGCCAGTCTATTAAGGGGTAGATTCATTATGTACTAGAGACGAAGATATTTTCCCCATCTCTCTGTCATCTGACATCTGAAGCACTAACAAGGGTTTTTAAATAATATATGAGCAAATACTGAACTCTTTCCTCTCTAGGCCCCTCCTCTTTGGTTCTCAAGCCTGATCCTTGATATGAGAGCACGTGGAATTCCCCACTGACTATTAATAAGTCCCCGGACTGCATGCAGAGTGGAACCCTGCTGAAGTCACTTTCCTCTGCAGCTGCAGAATGATAATCCCAGAATAGTTTATCAGAGAAAAAGAAAACATTGGACTTACAAGAGCACTTGAAGGGAAACAAAATTATTCCCACCATGTCAGAACTTTCAATTAAAGAAAAATATTAGACAAATAGTGACGCATAAATTTTCTACCCTCAAATGCTTATTTTTTATTCCTTTGTTCATACTGATATTTTATCAGGGCCCTTTGTGCCTTTGTGACTGAACATTATAAATATTTTTGTTTTTATTTCCTACCATGTGCTTGAGAAATATTGAATAATTTAGTTCAGAAAGTGTGAACTCTTTATTTACTAATTGAATTATACTTTGGAAATGTAGTTTACACATTATTATTATTATTTTGGCTAGATACCAGTGTTTGGGGAGGGGGAGTAAAAAAGGCAGTACTTCTAACAATTGTTCCTTGGGTGGGTAGGAAACACCTTCCTAAATCCTTATAGTCTTTGCTAGTAGTTTGTATATAGATAATTGTCACTGTGTGGGATAGCTTGGCACATAGAAAAATGCAAGTGATGTGGGAAGCAATCTGACTACTTCAGCATCACAGTTTTAGGTGAGCCTGTGTTTTAAAATAGTGCACGAGACAGCAGTGTTTCTCATATACTTTTCTGAGCTATCAATTTGGAAATGATTCATGTGAGTTTAAACGAATGTTCCTTTCCTTTCAAACGGAGGATAACATAATTAGAAAAAAATTTAAAGCCAACAGAAGTACAGTAATACATCTGGAAACAGGTCCATTATCTTACAGAATCTACATTTGACATGTGCCGTTTGCGCATAAAACAAAGCCACGTAATTAGTGGCTGAAAAACACACACTACCAGAGATCGAAATGATTTAGCACAGTATTGTGCGAGTAATGAGAATAATAATTATGTGCCATAAATAATTATGTAAAACCCACAAAGCTAGCTATGGAAGTTAATGTTTTCCCCAGAGTATTACTCATACACTGATTACTATAATGTTCTAGCTTGGAATTGCGGAATATAAAAATTAGTAAAGCATGGAAGCCTTCTCAAAGCACATTCGAGGAAACTGTTACATTCTGAACTTTGGAATACTGAGAAATGTAACTAGAAGAAAAGCAAAAAATGAAAACAAGGAGCAAACTTGAGGACAAAATGATGACTTGTTTTGTTTAGTGCAAAATGAAGACAGGAAAAGCTCTTCTTTTAGAGCACTAAGTGTTTGATTCTTAGAACGTTAGTCCTGAAAGGCATATACAAAAATAAATAGTTAAAAACTATTCATATACATATATGCTATTCATGGTTACAGTAATTGGAATCATGTAGTCATTGTATATTCAAATTCATTTACTTCTCAATGCTTTAAATAGTACCAAAGTAAAGCAGAGTTTAAATTGTGACTGAAAAGATAAAAATAAATTTTATGTCATTTTGTGACTTACTCTGTGTAAATTTAAAAGCAGCACACATTAGGGAGTAGCATAAGATGTAAAAAACACATTTGACACATATGTTTTGGTATGTCTTGCATCAACAGAAGTTTGTTTTAGAATAGAAAGAAGCTCCTAGTTCCAGATTCTCTCTGTAAATCAATTAGTCATAGTTGTTTACTGCCCTGTAACAGGAGAGAATCTGGGTTATTGAAGCAAGTTTAGATTGATCACCTCTGGAGGAACTTTCTTTCCAAGTTCTCTATAAATCAAGTACACACCCTTGTCCTGAATTATTACAGAGGCATACTCCTCATAACATAATTACAGTGTGTAGATCAATGAGGGAGATGGAAATTGCTCTCAACTTACTGTTGAATAAATACTGAGATTATCACCTTATTTTCAATTACAACTTTTTTCCCCATAAATTCAGTAATCATAGAATCTTTATGAAGAAAGCAACTGCAAACTTGCTGCCGCCATTAAGTGAAGAATTGCCCTTACATGGGATAAGAGGTCTCTCAAAAGAGTGGCTCTGATCATTTCGGAACTCTGAATTAAGTTTAAACTACAAAGGCATGTGGATGCCATAGGAATGTTAAGCAAGTTCATCGTAAATATGCTATTATTTTCTTAGCTTTCTAAATTCTATTTACTAATACCTAATTCTAAAACAAATAGCAGCAGAGAAATATTTTAGTTATAAATCTGACTTCAGCACACATTTTAGCTTTAGTTGCTTTTTTTGCTGTGATTTTGAATCAATTACCTATATTTTGTTTCATAATGGAGCAGAAGTCAAATCTTCAGAATTCTGTCCCTTAATCTTTCTTCATTTAGAGTACTCCTTTGACTTAAGCAGGGAGGTTCACAAATTTGTACTGTAAGTTAATTTGATAAGCATATAACTAAAGACTTAATTCTTTGATAGGGTCACAAAGAGTCGGACGCGACTGAAGTGACTTAGCAAGCAAGATGTTCAAATATGTTTACTTTAAAAACTCTGAAACAGCATCATTGTACTTCTTAAAATATTTAAACAATATTACATTTTTTAAAAAATAATGCCCTTGAACATTATTTATGTATATCTTAAAGAGAAGGAAATCAGATGTAGAATGTGTTATAAAGAAGTTTTTTCTGTGATTTTTTTTCTAACTATGAAGTTTATATTTGAGAAAAGGTTCAGTTTACAAAGATTATTCTATATATAAGGTACACTTCCATTTAAATGAGGTATATCCCTGGTGGTGCTAGCAGTAAAGAATCCACCTGCCAACGCAGGAGTTGCGAGAAATGTGAGTTCCATCCCTGGGTGAGGAACATCCCCTGGAGTAGGAAATGGCACCCCTCTCCAGAGTTCTTGCTGGGAAATCCCATAGACAGAGGAGCCTGGAGGGTTACAGTCCATGGGGCCACAAAGAGTCAGACACAACTGAGCATACACACACATTTTAAATTTGGATACATGGTAGACATGTCTTATTGCTTTCCCTTAAAGGAAGGCTTAACTTTCAACCTATGTTTGCCCTGAAAAACACTGATCAATGTTTTGTTGACTTCATAATGGAGTACAGTTCAGTTCAGTCACTCAGTCGTGTCTGACTCTTTGCGACCCCATGAATTGCAGCACGCCAGGCCTCCCTGTCCATCACCAACTCCCGGAGTTCGCTCAGACTCATGCCCATCGAGTCCGTGATGCCATCCAGCCATCTCATCCTCTGTTGTCCCCTTCTTTTCCGGCTCCCAATCCCTCCCAGCATCAATATCTTTTCCAATAAGTCAACTCTTCGCATGAGGTGGCCAAAGTACTGGAGTTTCAGCTTCGGCATCATTCCTTCCAAAGAAATCCCAGGGCTGATCTCCTTCAGAATGGACTGGTTGGACCTCCTTGCAGTCCAAGGGACTCTCAAGAGTCTTCTCCAACACCACAGTTCAAAAGCATCGATTCTTTTGCGTTCAGTCTTCTTCACAGTCCAGCTCTCATGATTGGAAACACCATAGCCTTGACTAGAAAGACCCTAGTCGGCAAAGTAATATCTCTGCTTTTGAATATGTTACCTAGGTTGGTCATAATTTTTCTCCCAAGGAGCAAGCGTCTTTTGATTTCATGGCTGCGGTCACCATCTGCAGTGGTTTTGGAGCCCCCCAAAATAAAGTCTGACACTGTTTCCACTGTTCCCCATCTATTTCCCATGAAGTGATGGGACTGGATGCCATGATCTTTGTTTTCTGAATGTTGAGCTTTAAGCCAACTTTTTCACTCTCCTCTTTCACTTTCATCAAGAGGCTCTTTAGTTCCTCCTCACTTTCTGCCATAAGAGTGGTGTCATCTGCATATCTGAGGTTATTGATATTTCTCCCAGCAATCTTGATTCCAGCTTGTGTTTCTTCCAGTCCAGCGTTTCTCATGATGTATTCTGCATAGAAGTTAAATAAGCAGGGTGACAATATACACCCTTGACGTACTCCTTTTCCTATTTGGAACCAGTAAACCAATCTTTTTCTGCCATTTTTCCCCCATGCTATGATGACATCATCTAGAGAAATAAACCCCCAATTAAAAGAGTTTATGGCATTGGCTAATGTGCTGAGGTTCTAAGAACAGTCACATATTCATTCAACAAATGTTTATTGAGCATCTACAGTAGACCAGATACATTCTAGGTACTGAAGCACAATAAACAAAATAGACAAAACTCTTATTTTGATAGAGCCTGGATTCTAGTGAAGGAGATAGATAACAATTAAAGAAAATATTTAGTATGCTAGATATAAAATTCCTAAGAAGAATCGAAAGCATAAGAATAAAAGAAGAATGTATGTATGTGTCTGCCCGTGAGTGGGACTTTACAGATGTTAGACATGAAAAACTGCTTCCAAACAAATCAAGAAATGCACTGGGCTAATTCATTTTGTGCCCTGAGAAAAATACACCATTCTATTGAGAAATCAAAAGAAATGATTTTATTTCCATGAATTTGCATAAAAATGTTGTAAGAATCATGGTATTCCTGAAGTACCTTTGAAACTCGTATAATAATGCAGCATACAAATCTTTGTTATCTTTATTGATATGTATAGGTTAGTTTTTAGCCTATCTTAATCATGATATTCTCACAAAACTAGAAGATTCTGAGAAATTTCTGAGAACCAGAAATTCTGAGAAATTCTGAGTCATTTCACCTAAGGAGGAAGTTTAAAATTGCAAGTGAATTAAGAGTAAGGGATAAAAAATAATTTGGCTCCAAACTTGAGTCCACGTGTGTTTGAGTGGATATACAACACACAGGAACAAGTGATCTTTCATACTATTTGGCAAACTAAATCTGAGCATCTTAATATAGGGACTGTAAAATATTATTGCATATTTTTGTAGCTCCAGAAAGTACCTTGCATTATTTTTAAATAAAATTTTAATAAGTAATTTTAACTGCAGAGAAAAAAAGTCACAGAAATGATTCCAAATTTACCTAGGAAGACACGGAACATTTGTCACAGAGAGACACTGGAAATCCATGCCTGCCTTTAAAGAGATGTCAGCATGTCATGGCAAAGTTACTAAATTTTTAAGGAAGATGATCAGACTTCTTACAGTTTCTATGTATCTCTAATTCTCCTACCATTTCCACTAGAAGAACTTATAAATCTCCCAAATCTATGTTCAAGCCACTCTACCCCTATACTCTTTTAAAAAATCTGGTTAATTCTAGCTTCAAATGAAGAGAAGGACCCTTTGTGAGCATACATCAGGACTATTATCTTTCTGATTGCATGAAGACATAAAGGGGAAAACTTTGACCTAGGCACTGAATCCAATTAAAGAGGAGTCAGATATTGAAAGTAGTTGGCCCCTCTTTCAGCAGTATCTTTCCTGAAGATCTCTTTGCCTGAGATCCATTGGATTGAAAGTTTCTGTGAGGTGAAAGACTGCTCTTTGTTGCCTCGAACATTTGGGCCACTACTCAACATGGGGCAGTGTTTCTGTGATATAACATCTTTAAAGACCCTGGTGGTGTCTTAATAACTCTGGCTGAGAGTATCTGTATGCGAAATCTAGTGAAGTGCTTTGAACAACTGGCCCCTAAACCCTGGGGCCTACTGAGTATGGTTGGGCTTCCCTAGCAAGTCACCGAGTCTCTGATTCTAAGTATGACTAAGACTTGTTTACAGTTTTACTTGCTATTTTTCTAAGAACCAGGGACCACAAGTTCAATATTTTTAAAAGCGTTTCATCTTCTAGACATGACCATTCCTGCTCAGCATATTCACCTCGCCCTTTAAAAAGCAAAGGGAATTCCCGGGGGAGTTGCACTGCTTCTGCCAATCTCACTTCTCACTAAAACCAATCAAGAAAAGATTGTATCATCCTTTATTTCTGAGCAGAGTTCTGTCTTCCTGAACATGGTCTACTTAGCCAATTATCATGAACATATGGCTCTTTAATATATACGATTTAATATCAAGGATAATAATCTGTCCCCAAGGAATTGGCTCAGATTATAGCATATTCAAAAGCAGAGACATTACTTTGCTGACTAAGATCCATCTAGTCAAGGCTACGCTTTTTCCTGTGGTCATGTATGGATGTGAGAGTTGGACTGTGAAGAAGGCTGAGCACTGGAGAATTGATGCTTTTGAACTGTGGTGTTGGAGAAGACTCTTGAGAGTCCCTTGGACTGCAAGGAGATCCAACCAGTCCATTCTGAAGGAGATCGGCCCTGGGATTTCTTTGGAAGGAATGATGCTAAGGCTGAAGCTCCAGTACTTGAGCCACCTCATGCGAAGAGCCACCTCATGCGAAGACTCATTGACTCATTGGAAAAGACTCTGATGCTGGGAGGGATTGGGGGCAGGAGGGGAAGGGGACGACAGAGGATGAGATGGCTGGATGGCATCACTGACTCAATGGGTGTGAGTCTGAGTGAACTCCAGGAGTTGGTGATGGACAGGGAGGCCTGGCGTGCTGTGATTCATGGGGTCGCAGAGTCAGACACGACTGAGCAACTGAACTGAACTGAAGGAATTGGCTCACATAGAAAAACAGTCCTTTTAGACTTGTTTTTTGAGAAAGGTAGCAAAAGTTTGTTTCTGTAAGGAAGATCTCCCCGCCAAGCTTCGTGCACAGGTGTCTTTTCTAATTATGCGTGAGGAACATCCAGCAGGCTTCACACCTGTGTCGGTGGGGGACGGCCCCTTAGCACCGAAACAGTGACCAGGATCAGGTGGTTCAGGTAAGAAATATCAGGTGAACATGCCTCAGGCCAGTTCACCTGCAGCCTCTGTTCTCCTAAATCTAGCTGAGAACAGAATGTCAGCACTGTGCAACCTTGAGGAAGCTAGCTCTGACAGTGCTGTGTTTCCAAATTTACTGGAAATTACCCAGGAAAGCCTGTTTCAACAGGACTTCTAGCTACAGTTGTAGGTCCAGAAGGTTGAAGGGAGTCTTTGAACTCGGGGATGCCTATCATTCCCAGATTTTGAAAGCTTCTAAGAACTTCTAGCTGCCAGTCACCAGGAAACAGAGAGAGGAAGTTACTAAGCTAACTCACTTTGGCCAGAATTTATTGCAGGTCATGTTTTTCACACATTTGGAATGCAGCTCGACCACAGGAAAATCTACCCCTCTGAATATATTTTGAATCTTTCTTTCTGATCCTTGCTTCATAGAGTTCCGAAATCTCCAAAAATGCCTGCCTTTGGTTATTCTTGATAGTAAAATTTGTATAACCACAACCAAGCTCATAGACATAGGTGTACATTAATAGACATGCCATATAATAGGGTCACTTTAATTCTTACCTTCTATGCTAGCGGTGTACACAGACTGCTCACAGGATGACATGGTGCAAAAACCCAAGGACAGGGATCGGAACATGAAATATGAGGCCACTTTCCACAATTGCTACTTTAAGAGTTTTCTAACTTCTCTAAGCTCTGGTTTCATCTGGTTTCTCTGGTTTACATCTACAAAATAGACATAATAAGACATGCCCTGTACCTCAAGAGGCTGGCATATGAATCAAAGATTATTTTAAAGCACTTTGTTAAGAGCAGCATATTACAGAGTGAACAATTTGTTTTTGAACACTGATAATTCTGGGGCTTTCCCAAATTTGGCTTGTCTATTTTTAATATAGCCCATCTCTTCAGCCTTTTGCTAAGATTACAAAATCTTCCTCTCTGGGTGATGTTTATACACATAAGAAGGGAAGCACTTGGTGGAGGGAAATAGGAAAGAGAGAATATTTTCCTCTCCATTCTTACTCCCTGAGGGTTCATGGCCCAACTAACAGGGCAGAATAGAAACAGGCAACGCATATATACTGCAGAAATTCCTTCATGCTTTTGAGTTTATTTCAAGGAAAAAAAGAAAAAGCATTGTGCAAAATCTCCTGTCTTGAGGAAGAAGACCCATTGCTTGAAACAGGAATGGAATATGTACTAATGGGGTAAACCAGTAAGAGGCAGTTAGACAGTATTTTTAAAGCTCCTGATGTGCTAAATTCCATGGAAGATACATAAGATACAGGAAACATGATTCTTGTCCTCAAGAGTTACACAATTAAATGTGGCAAATCCCTCTGACTTTTCTGACCAGACAATGGCCAATAAAATGATTGCTAAAAAGCAAATGGAAGTTTGTTTTAAGTTTTAGTATATATAACTTATGAGTTAATTGGACTTTCTTAGTGGCTCAGACAGTGGAGAATCTGCCTGCAATGTAGGAGACCGAGGTTTGATCCCTGGGTCAGGAAGATCCCCTGGAGAAGGGAATGGCAACACATTCCTATATTTTTGCCTAGAGAATCCCATGGACAGTGGAGCCAGGCAGGCTACCCTCCATGGGGTTGCAAAGAATTAGACACGACTGAGCGACTCACACACACACATGAGTTAATTATGAATGCAACAAAGAGATATGACTGCTAAGTTTAACAATGCAGTTTAAAAATATTAGTTATGCTTGGCTGTAATCTTTGCATCATCTTAATGTCATCTTATAACATACCCTTGTTCATTTAAATGACCAGCAATTTGATTTTATCTTTCAACTATTTGTATTATGCTTCTTGCTGTTTGAGTTTCAAAATATTTAACTTATTCTCCCAACAATTCTTTCTAAATAGTTTATCTAAAAAGATGCTTTGAAGAATCTAAAATGTTTCTTCATTTACCCAATTAAGTTTCTGAATTAAAAGACTTGTCTCCTAGCTTGTGATTATTTTCAGTTTGCAATTTGAGGTTACTTTTCACATTTAGGGACTATTTTTTCAGCTTTTGACTTTCAAGGGTATTTCGTTCTAACTACAAGTTTCTCTGAACATCGAGTATTTATCCTTATTTTCTGTTTTCAAATATTTATAAACCCGAAAAGAATGTTGTGAATTCTGATTTTTTAAAATAATGAAAAGCTGGATAAATAAATATTAAAAAGTAAAATTTTCCTTGAGAATAAGACCAAAAGTGAAGCTTGCCAAAAACACTACCTTATCTAAAAAAATAATCATAATATCATTCATTAATAATGGAAAGAAGGAAATAAAACAAAGTTGTAAAATCTGAATGGATATAGTATGCCTGAAGAGGTTTTGTAAAATAAAGATAAATTTGCTTTTGTTAATTATGAAAAGATGCTATTCTCTTACTGTAGAATGAAATGATCCAGTACTCTTACAGAGGAAATATATAATGCAAAGTCAAAATGAAAGAGTTGAAGTACTCATGAGTAATGTATTAGAAAAAATTTTTAAACTTCACATTCAATATAATTTTAAAAATATATACAGTTGTAAAGAGCAGAAACTCAGAGCAAAGTCTCCTAACGGGATTAGAAGACTGAAAATCCAGGGAACTGAAAGCTTATGAATGATGTCAAGGATTCTTTGGCTACAATAAAAATGGGAAATAAAGAAATGATTAAATATAAAAGTCACAGGCCCCACTTGTCAAGAAAAGGTACAATTTCATGAGAGTTAGTATTAAAATTTTCAACTTATTTGATTTAACTGAACTTTGGACTTGCATTTAGAGGAAGTAGAAATAGGAGTGATCATCTTTTGGAGAGAAAGCAAAGCTCATCAGCTGAAAATCAGTTCTGATCCAAGAAGGAAACATGGGAGCTTCCTGAACTTACCTCCTCCAAAAGACACACTGAACCTATAGCTACACATATGGAAAATTCTTCTAAAACAAATCTAGAAACTAGCAGAGCAACTCCTATGTGTTGAGCAAATGAGAAATTACCTATATCACCCATATGGGTACTAATAACCACCCATCTCCCAGTCTCCCCCGAGAAGGGCCCTAACCACATGCTCTCCCAGCTCTTTCCTGAGGGCCCAGTTTCCATCAGCCTGTGTCAAGGTGCTGACTTGGCTCCTCCTCTTTGGAATACTGACAGGTCTCCGCACATCCTCAACATACTAGAGCCACAAAAACAAAGGAGAAATCTTGGACAATCACAACTGTTTAGGAGACAACCAAGAGTTGGGCTAGGCTGAACAACAAGCTTCGTCTCGTACATGAGACCACCCTATCAAGACACTGAAAAATGGCTGTTTTATCTCATGAGTAGAAAACAACAGAGAGTTGAAAGGAAAGTGAAGAAACAGAGGAATGTTTCCAAAACAAAAGAAAAAAAATATTCCAAAACACAGAACTTAATGAAACAGAGGTATTAATTTACCTTACAGTGTTCAAAATAAGAGTCATAAAGATGATCCCTCACGTCAGGAAAACAACGCATAAACCAAACAAGGATTTTAACAAAGAGATAGGAAATATAAGAAAATAGCAAACAGAAATCACTAGCAGGTTAAATCAAATGGGAGGAAAAATCGGTCAAATAAAAGACATACATATGGCAGGTAGGTACATGAGGAAGTGCTCAACAATGCTAATCACCGGGGACATACAATCAAAACCACGATGAGATATTACCTCTCATCTGTTCGAATACTATCCTGAAAAAGACAAGAGATGAATGTGGGCAAGGATGCGGAGAAAAGAAAACCCTTATGCGCTGTTGGTGGCAATGTAAATTGGCACAGCCACTGTGGAAAACTATGTGGATGTTCCCCCAAGAAATTAAAAATAGAACTATTACATCCCACTTCCAGGTGCGTATCCAAAGGAAATGAAGCAGAATCTCAAAGAGGTATTGTCTCATTTACCCCATGTCTAGAAATTTTATTTAATTTTATGAAGCACATCTGGAGTTAGAGACTTTTCCATGTTTCTCAGGTGATAGCAGTTCACAGCCACATTTGAGAATTAGTGACACAGGAAAAAATCAGTTAATGCTTGTTTACATGAGTACAATAAGCTACCTTAGGACAATCAACTGCTCAATTTACTCTCTCAATTTATTTTCCAGCTGGGACTAAAATTATTGACCACAGCACGTTTATGCAACTGGTAACACTGATTCCAATTAATGTTAACAGTGAGTTTCCTTCTCTCCTTTCTTTCCACAGGGTTACACAGAAGTTTCTAATATTCTGAACAGGTACCTCAATTAATGAAAATTTACAAAGGTAAATATCAACAGAAAGTGAAAAGTGAACGTCACTTAGTTGTGTCTGACTCTTTGTGACCCCAGGGACTATACAGTCCATGGAATTCTCCAGGCCAGAATACTGGAGTGGGTAGCCTTTCCCTTCTCCAAGCAATCTTCCCAACCCAGGGATCAAACCCAGATCTCCCGCATAGCAGGCGTATTCTTTAACAGCTGAGCCACAAGGAAAACCCGATACAAACAGAGCTGGTGGTTAAATACGCCAATGTATCTATTTGTTATGGTCTTCAGTTCTATCCTTTGAAACTCACTGTAGCCACCAAGAACAATTAATAATGGGAATCTTCCAGCAATGGGGGAGACCTGGGTTCCATCCCTGGGTGGGAAAGATC
Organism: Neotragus moschatus; assembly: GCA_006410615.1. Classification (NCBI taxonomy): domain Eukaryota; kingdom Metazoa; phylum Chordata; class Mammalia; order Artiodactyla; family Bovidae; genus Neotragus; species Neotragus moschatus. The sequence continues at coordinate 1,206,767 of SJYA01001171.1, read as the reverse complement.
CCTGGAAAAGGAAATAGCAACCCACTCCATCATTCTTGCCTGGACAATCCCATGGACAGAGGAGCCTGGCAGGCTACCCTTGATGGTGTCAAAAGAGTTGGACACAACTGAGGAGTTAAACACACACACACACACACACACACACACATCCACTAATTAATGTTACTGTTGTTCAGACTCTCAGTTGTGTCTGACTCTTTGTGACCCCATGGACGGCAGCATGCCAGGCTTCCCTGTCCTTCACCATCTCCCAGAGCTTGCTCAAACATGTCCAGGATGCCATCCAACCATCTCATCCTCTGTCATCCCCTTCTCCTCTTGCCTTCAATCTTTCCCAGGATCAGAGTTTTTTATAATAAGTCAGCTCTTCACATCAGGTGGCCAAAGCAGTGGAGATTAGTAATAGGCATCAAATTTATTATGTGAGATTTTAAAGTAATTTTAATATTCTTGGAGATAATAATGCTCTTTATATCAAACAGAAAGCTTACCTAGTCAAATTAACTTTCAACTAATGAATAACAGTTGAGAATGTTATAAAATCTTTGAGATGTAACATGTCTCAGAGGTCATCTAATAATAACCCTGACTTTTTCATAAATGGAAAATTAGTCTTAGGAGATGACATAATTCACCTATTACCACATGTTCAAATTAGCAGAGAAAGCCCAGCTCAAATGGACACCTTCAATTTCTCAATGCTCTATTTCTTCTGTAATAGAATACATTCCCTTGAAGATTTCAAGGACAATGTGTAAAAAATTAGTTGCTGGAGTCAAACATTTCTGTAAGCCTAAAGGCCATTTAAATACCTTGATGAAACTATCACAACATTATTAACTGGCTATCAGTTCAGTTCAGTTCAGTTACTCAGTCGTGTCTGACTCTGCGGCCCCATGAACTGCAGCACACCAGGCCTCCCTGTCCATCACCAACTCCCAGAGTCCACCCAAACCCATGTCCATCGAGTCCGCGATGCCATCCAGCCATCTCATCCTCTGTCGTCCCCTTCTCCTCCTGCCCTCCGTTTTTCCCAGCATCAGGCTATACACCAATACAAAATATTTTTGATGTTAAAAAAAATCTAGATGAAAACAAATGATTTCTTAGAACTGTTAGATTTCTTGTAGATAAAACAGATTCATCCTAGTACTAAAATAAAGTGACTAACATTTAAATTTATCAAAAACTTGCATTAAATTCCCCCAGGAATAGTTCCATTAATTGAATGCATTCTTTAACATTGTTGACTGGACTTGTTAATTACCACTTCTTAAGGAAGATATTTCTTAAGTATACATCTGCTTTGGATCAAGAGTTCTAATATCCCACCTATCTAATAGGAGGCAGAAAAGCCTGTCCAAGGCCCCGTTTCCATTTATGGAGCAGAGTTCACTAAGCTTGGCTTTCATCCATGGAACAGTTTACACAGCACTATGGAGGGGCCACCCTTTATTGTATTTTGGAGGGTTCTCAAGTTCTCACCAATATTCAGGCCAGTGCGGTTAGCCTCTGAGCTCCTATTTTAGTTACTGTTGCCTTTCTTTTGCCCCATATGCCATTATTTTTGGCCTTAGTTAAATCTTCTGGACAAATATTACCATATTTACAACTTCATATTGAAGACCAAAAGTTCTAACCCATGCAGCTGCCTTTGCAAGTTATTTGATCCTTCTGGTGACTATCTTTCACTGGGAGAATCTCAGAACAGTATGGGACCTCATCTCTATGTAAATCTCTAAAATTTCCAACCTAGAAAACTGTCTTCTATTTCCTTTATATACATCAATGCAGGAAATCCTACGGCCTCCAATGTTTCTAAAGACATGGTTCTATGTTTCTCTAATATACTTGCCTTGCTCTTCACTGACTCCTTCAATTATTATAGGAAATAAGTAGATCTATTATAAAAATGAAGCTAAAGACTCAGGTCTTATTTTCTTTGTTTTATTTTGTTTTGTTTTCCAGAACAGTCAGCCTCCAAGTCTCTTTCTTATATTCTATTTTAGTTGTTAGTGGCTTCCTTTGACCCATTATGTCATTCTTGCCTCAATTTAATTTTCCTGGCATCCAAGACCTGAGTTTGAATTCCAGCTACACCATTTCCTAGCTGTGAGATTCTCAGAAATTTATTTATTTGAACTTCATAATTCCAGGGTTCCTATTACATAAATGAAACTAATAATAGTACCAGTCTCAATGAATTATTGTTATGGCAAAATGTAAAACATATACCACGGTGTCCAGTACAAAGTAAAAATTTCAAATGTTATTTTTATTGTTTTTACAGTTGAAGAAAATTGCAATGATGAAGAATACTCAACAACTAAAGTGGGAGAAAGGGATCAGCTCCAATTCTGATTTCTGTGATCAGTGAAAACTTTATTTTCTGTTCCAGTGGAAAAACGATTCCAAGATTTCTTCTCAATTGTCTTCCATCACAACAATAAGAAAAAACAAAAATTTGTCATTGGAATCAAATAAGTCCATGCTGCTCTGAGTTTAATGCACACTGACTCCATAGTATTTAAGCACAGATTATACTCTGCTAGCTACATACTTTTGAAGTAACAAGAAGTTAGCATAGGAATGTAGAAAAGGGTAAGATGCTATCAACAGCTCTTATTTTTTAGGAAATCATGTATTTTACTCAACATCTTTGTCTTTGCTGAAGAACATTAATTTCTGGCTCTAAAAATCTTGTTCTCAGGACACATTGTCTCCTCTGCCCCGAGTGTTTAATGAATGCACACAGCAGCACGTTGCATCCAAATGGTACAAGTGACAACAAATGTCTAGGTTACACTTTTCTAGGGGAAAATATAACTAGTACATTAAGGACTCTGCTTCCTCTATTTATGTTGTAACATCAAGTACAATAGGAAATTTCTATATATTTTATATTCTTAAGGTCATATAATGATTAACCAAAACTTATCCTTGGGCAGTAGGACTCCACTATACTGCACTTTGCTCCTTACATTTGTGAAATTCTACGTGGCTTGACATCTTCCACATTAGAGGGTTTGGCATAACAGATATCTTCATCACAATTTGAGTTCTACCACAAACATGTCTACGCCGTTCCTTTGCTGCGAGACCATTTGAACAATCACAAAAATTCAATGTGTCTATATGTTTTCCTACATTCGTCACAAAAAAGTGAAAGCCTCAAATACGAAAATAAAGTGAAAACATCTTTAATTAGGGATTAATATAATTAATTAGTATTGATTAGCCTAAAACATAAATGATTTCTCAGTAAATGAAATATGACACAACCATATTAAATTTTTATCTAAGACAAAAATTAAAAAGAACATCAGAGAAAGAGTGCAGAAAATCGAACTAGAGAGGGGTTAGTCTCCAAGACAAAATAACTAATATTCTTTTATAATGCAACAGAGGATGAGATTGTATCAGTTCAGAGATGAGGTCAGAAGTTCAAGAAAAGAGATAAAAATAAGGTTTAGGTGGGATTCAATTCAGCTAATGAATGGAGAGAATAAAAATTTAGAGTTTTTCCTGATGGATATTCAGGCATCAAAATATTCTGGCATTTCAGGCCAGAGAAGATCAGAGGTGATATGCAAAGGAGACAGTTTGACAGGTTCACCCAGGTGTGGGAAGCTTTGACCAAGAATTTGAAATCTCTTCATTGGTGAATTTTTAAGTAATGCAAGTAGAAAAAATTCATAATGATTGATAGCTTTGCTGTCATAGTTAGGGGAAAATAGTTGTAACATCAAGAGGAGACCAAAATAAAGCAAGCACCATACATTTCTCTAAACTTTCCCGGGTCACGGAAATTTTCAAATACACTGTCTTACTTAAGACTCTCAAAGATTCTAAAGTAGGTATGACCAGTGTCACTTTGCCAATTTTATAAGCAAGGAGCTGAAACTTAGAGAGTTTTCGAAGGTAAGAATCATAATCAGAACTCTGATTCAAATTGTTTTTGACTTGAAGTCTTAAGTTCTTTCCAATATTCTCTAGGAAGAGAGGTGCGAGCTTCCACTCTCCCAAAACATCTATGTCTTCACCAGCTCAAAAGTTCACTAAGGTATCTACATGTATATATTTTTGGAATAAGCGGGCTTCAATAGACTTCATAAATTCTGGAGAAATTCTCCCTTCTCTTTCTCTGCCACCCCCTCCTCCCTGCATAAACAGCACGTCCATCACTCAAGGGCTCTAGAAACATGAATGGCAGTTCTTTACATTTCCATGTGGCAGAGACATTTTAAAATCCAGTTCAGACCTGGCTGATTGTGGAGTTTCAATTCTACTCTTTTCTCCAAAGCAGGAACCAGAAAATATTCTGTCACCGTCACAAGAAAAAGGAGAAGAAAAAGGAACAGAGTCTTCCAAATGCATGTTCATATCACATTAGTGTGTGTGTGTATGTGCTGTGTGTGTTTTGTACGTGTATGTAGGTATGTGAGAGGGCACACATTATTAGATGAGATAGCAGATAAATTCCAACTACCTAAAAGTAGTAAGTGAGGCAAATATATAGGATGCCATTGTGGTGAGATTTACGAGAAGGAAACTACCAACTAGCTGAGCACACTGTTCTAAACTTGCCAAGTATATATACCAAAGCCATTTAAAACATTTAATAAACTAAAAAATGTACTTAAATTGATTAAACTACTTTACTTGCCTCACACACACACACATACACACACACACACAATTAAAGCTTGAAGGTTTTCACCTGCTTTTTTCTGGATTAGCTTACGTTTACTGAGATGAAAGTCCCATATACCTGTTCTTCTTTCCTACTTGAAAAAGTATATTGCATTATTATAAAGCTCAATTACTACCATGTTAGATGAAGCAGATCTTATTGCTTCACACTTTAAGGTTCTAGTGAAAGTCATGAACTTCTCTTGAAAAATAAAATTCATATGAGTATAATTTGGAACATTTCACAGACACTCTGCCCAGGTAAAAACCTCAGGCAGGAGTGAGAAGTATTACAAACAGCTTCCCAGAAATACTCACACTCAGGCAGACTACATCCTGAAATTATGACAGGGTCAGCATAACCGCTATGCTTTTCTCAGTAAAGAAACTAGTGCAAAATATCTGTATTTCCCTTTCGGGCTACAGAGAAATATCCAGTTTCTTAATAGAACTGTCTAATTTGCCATATCTTAAATTATATCATGAAGGCAGATTTCTATTTCATATCCTTAAGCTTTTGATATACATCAAACTGAGAAAAGGGAATTTAAAGAGATTTGTTCATGAGGTTGACACCTTCATCCCTATAATTTCATAAGGTGATTATTTTTTGCATCAAGGGAAAAATAGAGGAATTATATAAGAATTGCTGTTGTTGTTTAGTTGTTAAGTTGTGTATGACTCTTTTGCAACCCAGAGACTGTAGCCCACCAGGCTCCTCTGCCCATGGGATTTCCTAGGCCACTGAATACCTAGGCCAGAAGAATACTGGAGTGAGTTACCATTTACTTCTCCAGGGGAATCTTCCCAGCTCAGAGATCAAAAGCACATCTCCTGCACTGGCAGGTGGATTCTTTACCACTGAGCCATCAGGGGAGCTCATATAAGAATTTTACATGTATGTAAATATTTTCTTTACTTTATGGTAAGACTCATGCCCTCCATTTAACCTGTAAGAAATATGAAGACAACCATTTTGATGATTCTGTATATTTAATGATTGATTAAATGGGGAATTCCCAATTTCAGGTAAATTCTCACACTCTCTAACTTTTGAGTAAATAAGATAAGGATTAGTAATACTTAGTTTTAACATAGATCCCAAGTGATGGATTAGTCATAAACTGTGATATTTCTTCAAATTCTTGGAATGGAAACTTTGGTTCATCTATATTAGTTTAATATATTATCTGTATTGACCTCAAGATCTTACTAAGGAATACAGATGGCATATAGCTCACAGACCCACTGAATTGGACTCCAAGGTATGGAATCTGGAATCAGGGTTCTCAGGAAGCTCCTTGTGTTTTTCTAATTCACAGGAAATTTTGAGAGACCTCCTTCAGGAGAGAGTCTTTCCAGCCCTATGGTTTTATAACTCTGGTTTGTGACTAATCAGCCTAAATTTTAGTTGGTAGACCACACAACTCCCTGCCAAACTTTCTCCACCAAATATAGTGAGTTGACAGATGCCCAAGTGGCAGTGGTCTTTGTGTGTGCCCATTCTGAAAGCAGCTGGGCCCATGAGGCCTCAGCCCCAGCTGTCTGGAACTGGGCAGCAGGTGCTGGGATGGCCAGCTGCTCTCACAAGGCACGCCTGACGGCTCTGCTTACCCAGGTCTCAAATTTTCCCTTGGGTGGCCTTGCTTTTGTGGGTGGTCCAGCTCAACTCGAATCCTAGGAAGTGCATTCCAAAGCTGAAATACGCAGCCCAGAGCCTGCAGAGAGCACATATGTGTGTTTCATGTCCATAAATATGTGTTCACATATTGGACTGGAGACTGCTTAAAGTCCCTTCCAGTCTTAAATTCTTTCTATGTATATTTGTGCAAAATTGTTGTACCAAATGCCCTCTTGCGTGATTCTTAATTGCAGATGAAGATGGCCATGGTCCAACTGTCTCTGATCTCGCTAAACCCTCTTCATTTTTTCAAAATTAAGCTTATTTTTAGGAATAATACTAAAAAAGGCAAAATTTAAGTAACTCCAGAACACTACTAAATTTCTTTTCTCTGACAGTTGCTTAACACTATCTGCGTTTAAGCAACCGTCACAGAAAAGAAAATTTTGTGACAATACACTTTTCATGTTTAAGGAGCATAAACATTTACAAAAATGTGGAGGGAGGAAGAAAATCTATCTTTTTGCAAGACATTGGTTTTAAATTACTGTTCTAATTTTCCTTTTTTAAAAATATAAGTAGCAAATTAATATATACTATAACCATATGATAGCATATTAAATGTGTAAAGTTACTACAAAATTAGGTTTAAACTTAAAAGTGAAATTTTTAGTATATCAAATTTAAATACTCTTCCTTTGTATTATCTTCATGGTTCTTTTTTTCTTGAAGTAATAAGGATGAAAAACTACACAATTTGATATTGTCAGATAATCTTTTGCTGAGTAGTTCTCACCAGTTAAAAGTGAATTGATAGCTGTCTGGTGACTTTAAATAATAATTCAGATATTAAGGTAAAATAATAAAGTATGCAACCCATTAATATTCTGAATCAATGCAGTTTTAATCTGCTTTATCCATAAAACTAAATAGCATAACTGAATTAGTTTGAAAAACCATAATTTTTTAAGTAGTTGGTTATTTTCCCTTTTGAACTTCTTATGCTAGATGGCAGTTTTTAAAATATCACAAATCTTTGAAGAAATAATTTTGTAAACTATAATTTTTAGAATTATATAAAATATGACAAAAATAATGATTCTTTCAGAAAAGAATATTAGATCTATAAGCTAGTCTACATCAAAAAAATATTTGGAAGAAAAGACAAAAAGTTGTAGTAGGATGAATGATACTTTGTCTGAAATAGAGAAGATTGTATTTTGAACACTTACTATCAAACATAAATGAGGTTAGGCACTTCTCTGGCAGTCCTGTGATTAAGACTTTCCCTTCCAATTCATGGTGTGAGAATTCAATCCCTGGTTGGGGAACTAAGATCCCGCAGGCCTTTTGGCCAAAAACTCAAAATATAAAATAGAAGCAATATTGTAAAAAATTCAATAAAGACTTTAAAAGTGGTCAACATCAAAAAATATTTTTAAAAAGTAAATGAGGTTTAATACATATATTTATATTTGTATATAAATTATAGTTGCTAATTAATGCCATTATTTTAACCAAATTAATAGCTTACTTCACATGTCTATAAACCATTACCATCATTGAGATAGGTATATGTAGTTGGCCTATATATAGGTTATAAAATGAGGAGGAAATTTGGTGGTTGGATATTTAATTTGATCAATAAGTCATGCAAAGTGATGGGAATGAATTGATGTGTAACCCCAAATTACCAAGAGTATCTACATTGATCCACTTAAGTGATGAGCCCATGAACTTCACTCATTTTCTGGAAATTAGAGAACGCTTATCTGGCAAAATATGACAAAAGCAGGGCCTCCAATTGGATATTCTATGTCTTACCTTTTATGCTCTGCTGGGCAAACTTCCCAAGTCTCTAAGCTTATCAGTTCCCTCATGCTCCCTCTATCTACTGTATAAATGGATTCTTGTTCTGAGGAAGTTATCTCAAACATAGCCACCAAAAGTATAAACATAGATTAATATATTTGATTGTGATAAAAACTATATGACATGAGATCTACTGTCTTAACAAATGTTTGTGCACAGTAAGGACTCTTAACTGTAAGTATAATTTGTATGGCAGATCTCTAGAATGTTTTCAATCTCCCACGACTAAAGATCTAAGCCCATTTAACAGCAATTCTATTTTCCCCTCTCCTGAATCTCTGGCAACCACTATTCTACTTTAAGTGTCTCTGTGTTGAACTATTTTAGGTACTTCATGTAAGTGGAATCATATATTATGTGTTTCTCTGTAATTGATTTCTTCACTTACTGTAATGTCCTCAAGGTTTATCCATGTTGTAAAATATAGAATTCCCTTCTTTATGGCTGCATAATACTCCATTCTTTATGTACATACATTTATACATTCCATATACCATACTTTCAATGTATAAATGCGTGCACATAAAGAATAGAATATTATTCATCCGTAAAAAATAATTTCAAGGCTTCCCTGATAGCTCAGTTGGTAAAGAATCTGCCTGCAACACAGGAGACCCTGGGTTTGATTCCTGGGTCTGGAAGATGCCCTAGAGAAAGGATAGGCTATCCACTCCAGTATTCTTGGGCTTCCCTTGTAGCTCAGCTGGTAAAGAATCTGCCTGTAATGCAGGAGATCTGGGTTCTATCCCTGGGTTGGGAAGATCCCCTGGAGAAGGGAAAGGCTACCCACTCCAATATTCTGGCCTGGAGAACTTCATGGACTGTGTAGTCCATGCGACCACAAAGAGCTGGACACAACTGAGTGACTTTCACTTTCAGCATACTTTCATTATCCATTTATCTGTTGAAAGATGCTCTGTTTATCTATATTCATCCATCTGTTTGAGTAACCACCTGGTACTTTCCTTTGTTCTCAGTGGTTCACAGGAATCCAGTCTATTCTGGTTCTGTCAGCACTGTGAGTGAGTCCAGACAGGAGCAATTTCCTTGGGCAATCCTACAAAAAGTCAGAATGTTGGTTGCATGCCCCACTCTCTAATTTCCACCCTGAAGGAAAGGTTGTGGACTGGGATGTTCTCTTCTAACACTGAACTGTGCAGTCTTAGGAGAGGGGTTGATGTAGCTTATGTGAAATTGTTTTTTTTTTTTTAAAAAAACTATTTCAATGTAGCTGTTCCAGGCTTGTGTTCACCTACAGCACTGAAATTTCTTAAATGGATTCTGGAATCTTCATAAAGATGTGTTGGTCCATATGATCTTGTTAAACCAGCATTTCTATGGGGGAACAAAAGCTGGGACTTTCCATTCTGTCAACTTGCTGATGTCACTCCTCCAACCTAGATGGATATTTACAGCATTATCTTTATTAACATGTTCAATTAGATTTTTTATAATCTTAAGAACCATGAAAGTTTGAGGAAAAGCATCGATTTTAAGATTTCATTCAATAGATGAGAGAATAGGGATGCTAGAAGAATTTGCTTGAGAGAAGGTCATCTCTGGATATCCCCACATGTACAGTTCATGGTCCATCTTCACATAAAGCCAGTCTTGGCATACTCATAGCTTCTGTGATGTATTCTATAAAATCCCACTACACTAGGAATTACTAGGAATGTAGGGTTCCTTTATGAGAGATGATGTGATAGACTAAGAGCAAATGTCTGGAGCCAACAGTCTAGATTCATGTCCTAGTTTTGCTACTGGCATACACTTATGGTATTGACTCCTTTATGCCTCATTTTTCTCATTTTTATAATGGCAATGATAAAATCATAACAATAGAAACTCACTTGGCCGCAATGAGTGCTAAAAATAATATTTATAAAGCTTTAAAATATAACTTGGTACATGGGGAATGTTTTACAGATGTAAGATAATAGTATTATTAAAAAAAAAAAAACAGTTGCTTGAAAACATACTACAGAATAAAAATTAAATGCATGTCCATTAAAGATTCCAAGAACAAACTTAGAAAAGAACATATACTGAGAGAAAATATTTTCAACACAGGTAATAGATTAAGAGCTTTTACAAATTAGTAAGAAGCAAGAAACATGAGAGAAAATTGAGGCAAAAAAAAAGACAATTCCCAAAAGAAGAAAAAAAAGCAATTTTTAATAAGCATATGAAAAATGTTAAAATCCACTGATAAGTCATAATAATCGCCCAATGAATTAAAACAAAATTGAAACTCAAGTTTTCTATGATATTGGCAAACACAAAAATGATTTCCAGCATTAGCAATGCATCTAATGTTTTCAAACATGGTGGTGTATAAATGAAATGACCAGGAACATTTTAGAGAAAATGTATAAAAATATAAAAGTATCAAACTATAAAGTATCTTTACCTATTAAACTAGACATCCTATCTTGAGGAAATCCTCCAGAAATGCCTAAAGTGCTCTTTATGTTTGTAAGAAAAGATATTGTTGCTCAGTTGCTCAGTAGTGTGCAACTGTTTGCAGCCTCATGGACTGCAGCATGCCAGGCTTCCCTGTCCTTAGCTATCTCCAGTAGTCTGCTCAAACTCATTTCCATTGAGTCAGTGATGCCACCCAACCATCTCTTCCTCAATTGCCCCCTTCTCCTTGCACTTTCAATCTTTCCCAGCATCAAGGTCTATTACAATGAGTCAGCTCTTCGAATCAGTTGGCCATAGTATTAGAGGTTCAGCTTCAGCATCAATCCTTCCAGTGAATATTCAGGGTTGATTTGCCTTAGGATTGAATTGTTTGATCTCCTTGCACCCAAGGGACTCTCAAGAATCTTCTCCAGCACCACAGTTCAAAGATGTCAGTTCTTTGGCACACAGCCTTCTTTATGATCCAACTCTCGCATCCATACATGACTACTGGAAAAAACCATTAAAAAAAAAAAACTGACTGTACAGACATTTCTTGACAAAGTAATATCTCTGCTTTCAATACACTGTGTAGGTTTGCCATAGCTTTTCTTCCAAGGAGCAAGCGTCTTTTAATTTTATGGCTTCAGTAACCATCTGCAGTGATTTTGAAACCCAAGAAAATCAAGTCTGTCACTGTCTCCAATGTTTCCCCATCTATTTGCCATGAAGTGATGGGACCGGATATCATGACCTTAGTTTTTTAAAGGTTGAGTTTTAAGCCTACTTTTTCACTCTCTTTCACCTTCATCAAGAGGCTCTTTAGTTCCTCTTCATTTTCTGCCAAAAAGGTGGTGTCATCTGCATATCTGAGGTTATTGATATTGCTGTATGCAATCTTGATTCCAGCTTGTGCTTTATCAAGCCTGGCATTTCTCATGATGTACTCTGCATATAAGCTAAAAAAACAGGGTGACAATATGCAGCCTTGATGTACTCCTTTCCCGATTTGGAAGGAATCGATCGTTCCATCTCCAGTTCTAACTGTTGCCTCTTGCAGCATGCAGGTTTCTCAGGAGGCAGATAAGGTGGTCTGGTATTCCCATCTCTTTAAGAATTTTCCACAGATTTTTTTTGTGGTCCACACACTCAAAGGCTTTAGCATAGTCAATGTAAGATATATGTGCATATATATTCACTGCAGCATGCTTTTAATAGGGAACATTTGTAAATAAACCACCATTGATTATCAAAGTTAGACTATGCTCCAACTATACTATGGAATAATGAACAACTATTTTATATATAACTCATCACATACCTTAAATACATAAAAGAAAATTCACCAATGCGGACCAAACTATTAACTCTGATTACCCTGGTTACCTCTAAAAGTGGAAATATTTTTAAGACTTGGATATAGTTTTATTATATACTATATTTTAATTTTTATTCTAGATATATTTTATTTTTAATTGCATATTTCAAAATAAAAGTAAGTTATTTTTTATTACCTATCAATCAGTAGCCAGGTACAGAGCATGTATATAATATAATTCCAAAAGGAAAACAAGATTAGTAAAATAGACACCAAATGTTGGTATTTACCACCCCTAGATATGGAAGAGCAAGTAATTTTTATTAGTTCTTACTTTATGCTTTTGTAAAATTTCCTAAGTGACTAAAATGAATTTGCATTATTTTCATATCCAGGAAAAAATGTTTTAATTTTCTTTTAAAAGTTTAATAACTCAAAATGGCATGATTAGAGACTTTATTAGAACAGAAGACATTATGACTTTGATGTAAGTTTAGAATGAAAATATAACTCCCTGCCACCATTTTGCCCAATTCAGTGGAACCCATCCACTGTACATTCTTGTCCTTATTTACTTAGTGAACCAAAAACATAGGAGATTATAGGCAGTGACATAGAAACCTGTATTATTTGTAGACCCTGGATATTTCTGAAAAATAATAAAATGAAGCTGTCAGTCATTCGATGAAAGCTACGGTTTAGAAAATGTGTTAATGTCTCCATAAACAGAAAAAAAGAAACCTGTCAAAATCAATCTTTGAAATTAATGTTAAATAATTGATCTATAATGTTTCAGGAAATGTCTATATAACTTTTAAAATGACTGTAGGCTTTCGGTAACTCAAAAATATTAGTCTCTAAAATTATGTAGCTTTTTTTACCTTTCAATTTTCTTTTAGATATTTTCTATTTCATTTGGCCAAAAACTTCTGAAATTATGTCAGAATTGTAGCTTTTGGAGGTTACATTTCAAATGACCAAATGAATCAAATCAAATTTAATATGAGGTGAGTTTAAAGAGGCCAAGATAGTAAATTTTGAAAATTGGTATTTATTCTGGAAATATTAAACAAATATTTTGAAAAAAATTACTAAGGAAGCAACTTTTTTCCCTTTGTACAGCTTTGTTACATTTGGCAATATCTATTTTAGATCATTTTCTATAACTATACTCAATTTGGTGAATATAGATTCAAGAATTATATCATAGTGACATGAATGGGAATAGTACTGCTTATTAAAATTAACAATTCATAAATCAGCAACTCTCAATTAATACAAAATTTGAAATTTAGAGAGTAATATAAGCTTCATTTTAAACAATAATTTGGAGCCTATGAAATGTTTCCTAAGCTTTAAACAAGTAGCCACATTTACTGATTAAAATTTTATCTCATTTCCTAGAACCCACATAGAAGGAAACAAAAAAACAGGAAAGAAAGACTATATAATGCATACTTAAAAAGGGAACATTGTCAGCATCCCAGTCTTAATCTCAAAGACTTCTCAAAAAGTCAACCATGAAGGAAAATCTCTATGAACATAAGTTATAAAAAGTGAAACTCTGTTCCCTCTGTATGTTCTTGACATCAAAAGTATTCATTATTGTGAGAGTTCCAACACCCTTACCAAAAAGGCAAAGTGAATCCGTTCTGCCTGGAATTCAGGGAGTAACAAAGTGTGGTGGAGTCTGAGTCTGAGGCAATAATGATCTAGCTCTCATGACTTCAGAAATAATGGAAGAGGCGAATCCTTTCTTTTCCAAAAAGATCGACCCCCTTTCCCACAATAGGTTATGGCTTGAAAAGAAAATAAATTGAAATAAGTGGAGTCATCATTTATTTTTTGAGAACAGAGAGGGAAAATGAATGTAATAGAAAGAGAGAAGATCTAAAGCCTAACATGTACATTGTTTTCCAAAAGGCTGAAGTGAAGTGAAAGCCGCTCAGTCGTGTCTGACTCTTTAGGACCCCATGGATAGTCCATGGAGTTCTCCAGGCCAGAATACTGGAGTGAGTAGCCGTTCCCTTCTTCAGGAGATCTTCCCATCCCAGGGATCAAACCTGGGTGTCCAGCATTGCAGGCAGATTCTTTACCAACCAGGGATCCAAAGTTGTTTATCGTGTTCTTCCCAACCACAGTTTTTCTCAAACTACAATATGCATAAAATCATCTGATTAACTTATTAAAATATGGAGTCACATTCTGATCAGAAACAATGCCTAACGTATACGTGATAATTATAAAGAAAAAATAATAAAATACTTATTGATAAATTTAACCAACTTTCGAAGAACTAAAGAGCTTCTTTGCCAACATTACTTTGCCAACAAAGGTCCAACTATTCAAAGCTGTGGTTTTTCCAGCAGTCATGTATGGATGTGAGAGATGGACTATAAAGAAAGCTGAGAGCAAAAGAATTGATGTTTTTGAACTGTGGTGTTGGAGAAGACTCTGGTGAGTTCCTTGAACAGCAAGGAGATCCATCCAGTCCATCTTAAAGGAGATCAGTCCTGAATATTCATTGGAAGGAATGATGCTGAAGTTGAAACTCCAATGCTTTGGCCACCTCATGTGAAGAACTGACTCATTTGAAAAGACCCTGATGCTGGAAAGATGGGAGGAGAAGGGGATGACAGAGGATGAGATGGTTGGATGGCATCACTGACTCAATGGACATGAGTTGAGTAAGCTCCAGGAGTTGGTGATAGACAGGGAGGCCTGGAGTGCTGCAGTCCATGGGGTCACAAAGAGTCCAACACAACTGAGTGACTGAACTGAACTGACTGAACTGAAATTTAACCAATAATGTCAAGAGATCTCTACACGGAATATTACAAATTTGATGAAAGAAAGTGAAAGATACTTATGTTNAGCTCCAGGAGTTGGTGATAGACAGGGAGGCCTGGAGTGCTGCAGTCCATGGGGTCACAAAGAGTCCAACACAACTGAGTGACTGAACTGAACTGACTGAACTGAAATTTAACCAATAATGTCAAGAGATCTCTACACGGAATATTACAAATTTGATGAAAGAAAGTGAAAGATACTTATGTTGGTAGATCAGTATAATTCAGTTCAGTTCAGTCACTCAGTCGTGTCCGACTCTGTGACCCCATGAATCGCAGCATGCCAGGCCTCNTTTGGAACTCTGCATTCAGATGCTTATATCTTTCTTTTTCTCCTTTGCTTTTCCTTTCTGTTCTTTTCAGAGCTATTTGTAAGGCCTACTCAGACAGCCATTTTGCTTTTTTGCATTTCTTTTCCATGGGAATGGTCTTGATCCCTGTCTCCTGTACAATGTCACGAACAAATTGTTTAAATGTCCATATTTCCCAAAGTCATTAATAGATTCAATTCAATGTCTATCAAAATGCCAATGACATTTTTCACAGAAATAGAAAAAAAATCCTAAAATTCATGTGAAACTACAAAGACCTTGAATAGCCAAAGTGGAAAAAAATAATCTTTTTAATACATGTTATTGGGGAAACTTGTAATCACATGCAGAAGAGTGAAATTGGACCCTTACCTTACAGACTCACAAAAATTAGCTCAAAATGAGTTTGACTTGGACATAAACCCGAAATCATAAAATTCCTAGGAGAAAACATAGGACAAAATTTCCTTGATCTTGTCATGATTTTGAAAATATACTAAAAGCACAAGTGCAAAAGCGAAAGTAAATAAGTCAGACTTACATCAAACTAAAAATCTGCTGCACACAAAGACTTGATCAACAAAATGAAAAGGCAGCCTATGGAATTGGAGAAACATTTTCAAACTTCATATCTAATAAGTGATTAATAACCAAATTATATAAAGAATTTATACAGTTCAATGACTGAAAATAAATGTTAGACTTTCAGTCGTGCCAACTCTGTGTGATCCCATGGACTTTAGCCTGCTAGGCTCCTCTGTCCGTGAAATAATTCTTCAGGCAAGAATACTGGAGTAGGTTTCCATTCCTTTCTCCAGGGTATTTTCCCAATCCAAGGATGGAACCCAGACCTCCTGTACTGCAGGCAGATTCTTTACCATCTGAGGTACCCAGGAAGCCCCCTTGAAAAATAAACAATATTTTTTAAAAAATGACGAGATGACCGGAATAAACATTTTTTCTAAAGAAGACAAATGACCAGCAGGCACATGGAAAGTTGCTCAACATCGTTAATTATCGAGAAAATAGAAATCAGAACCACAATGAGATATCAACTTATATCTGTTAGAATGGCTACTATAAAAAAAGATAAGAGGTAACGAATGTTGTCAACGCTGTGGGGAAAAAAGGAACCCTTACACACTGCTGTCAGGAATGGAAATTGGTACAACCGCTACGGAAAACAGAATGGAGGTTCCTCAAAAAATTGAAAGTATGACTACCATTTGACCCAGCAATAGCATTTCTGGGTATATATCCAAAGAAAATGAAATTAGGATCTCAAAGAGGTATCTGCACTCTTATGTTCATTGCAACATTATTCACTTATTCAAAATAGCCAAGATGTGGAAACAACCTGAGTGTCCATCAGTGGATGAATGGACAAAGAAGATGTGAGATGCACACACACGTGTAAACCTTGAGGCCATTATGCTAAGTGAAACAAGTCAGACAGAGAATAACGGGTGCCGTAAGATCTCACTTATAATGAAGGTGAAAGTCACTTAGGCATGTCCAACTCTTTGCGTCATGTCCCACTCTTTGCAAGTCCATGCAATTCTCCAGGCCAGAATGTTGGAGTGTGTGCCTTTCCCTTCTCCAGGGGATCTTCCCAACCCAGGCATTGAACCCAGGTCTCCCGCATTGCAGGAAGTTTCCTAACAAGCTGAGCCACAAGGGAAGCCCCAGAATACTGAATTGGGTAACCTATCCATTCTCCAGCGAATTTTCCTGACCCAGGAATCGAACCGGCATCTCCTGCATTGCAGGTAGATTCTTTACCAACTGAGCCATCAGGGGAGCCCTGATATAAGCTCACTTATATGTGGAATCTAAAAAAGCCAAACTCAGAAACAGAGGAGGAGAGTGGTGGTCAAGAGCTGGGGGAGGGGGGGTAGGAAAAAGAGGGAGGTGTGTCTCAAAGTGTGCAAACTTCCAGTTATAAGACACATGCATTCTAGGGGGCCAATGTAGAGAATGACGACCATAGTTAACAGTGCTGTATTATATACTTGAAAGTTACTAAGAGTAGGTGTCATATTTCTTCACCACATACACGTAGGTAATTTTGTAAGGTGATGGAGGTGCCAACTAAAAGCCTATTGTAGAATCAATTCTCAAGAGATATGTGTATCCAATTATCACACTGTACACCTTAAACTTGCAAAATGTTATATGGCAATTATATCCCAATAAAGCTGGAAAAAAGAAATAAATTAAAAATATACCTCCTTATCACTCATTACATTAATTTATATTATTACTATTAATAATATTGAGCTCTTCTTCCAGTGTTTCTAATGTAAGGAATCTTGTTCTCGTATCAATATTTTCCACACACCGTGTTAATAGTTAATGTGGGTGTCCTTAGCGGCTAAATTTCTTTATAATCTTTTGGTATAAAAGTGGTGAACAGTTGAAAATGGCAATTAGTTGTTCAAGCTGTACCACTCTTGGCCATTAACTGCATAGAACAGTGTTTTAATTATGCTTGGGTAACTTCCTGTCAAGAGAAATGTTTTAAGACTTAATACAAGTAGGCCTACTTTCTGTCATTTCTAAAATCCATATGCTCATAGTATATACATGTGTTTGTCAGGTAGTATACAGATTCTTGGTAAGTTTCACGGTAACCCTTTAAAGGCCAGTACAGTGAGTAAAACAACTTGACTTAAATTCTGACCTTAACCAACTCTGACTATATATAAGTATCTTTGTCTCTGAAATGAGAATAATACAATATTTACTCCAAAATCTAAAAGAAGTTTATAGACTATACATTGTGCAGATACCTAATGTATCTTAAAAAAATAAAAATAGATTACTCATTTTAGATTTAAGAATTATATTTTTAATATAAATTCATTTATTTTCATTGGAAGTTAATCACTTTACAATATTGTATTGGTTTTGTCATACATCAACATGTATCCACCACAGGTATACACGTGTTCCCCATCCTGAACCCCTTTCCCTCCTCCCTCCCCATACCATCCCTCTGGGTCGTCCCAGTGCACCAGCCCCAAGCATCCAGTATCATGCATTGAACCTGGACTGGTGATTCGTTTCATGTATTATATTATACATGTTTCAATNATTTTTAATATAAATTCATTTATTTTCATTGGAAGTTAATCACTTTACAATATTGTATTGGTTTTGTCATACATCAACATGTATCCACCACAGGTATACACGTGTTCCCCATCCTGAACCCCTTTCCCTCCTCCCTCCCCATACCATCCCTCTGGGTCGTCCCAGTGCACCAGCCCCAAGCATCCAGTATCATGCATTGAACCTGGACTGGTGATTCGTTTCATGTATTATATTATACATGTTTCAATGCCATTCTCCCAAACCATCCAACCCTCTCCTTCTCCCACAGAGTCCAAAAGACTGTTCTATATATCTGTGTCTCTTTTGCTGTCTCTCATACAGGGTTATCATTACCATCTTTCTAAATTCCATATATATGTGTTAGTATACTGTATTGGTGTTATATTTTGACGAAAAATTTTTCAAAGCACAGCATGAAAGATGGAATGAAATGTCTTATAAAACTTTAGAGACAGTGCCAGCTTACTCATTTGCTGGTCTAAGTGGAAAAAAACTTAAAATTTAACAAACTGTTACGCTTTCAAGAAATGAAACATTGATTAAAATTGTTTAACAAATATTATAACATATCATTAAAAACTACTCGGGGGGTATGAAAGTATTAGATATTATTTGTTTCATATAAACTTAAATTCCTGTCTTGGCCTTTTTATGAATTAACATTTAAATCACTTAAAAACCCAAAAGGCTAAAGAATTTTTAATTGTAAAATAAGAAAGCTATTATATTTTCTCCTAAAAATCATGTCACATCTGGTATGTTTCTCACAATATACCATTTTTTGGTGAATGATTTGATTGATGAGTTACCTTCTGATCAGGAAAAATGATACAATATTGGATTATGGCACAAAGGCAAAAAAAGAAGTTTCTTTTAGAAAGAAGTTTAAAGTTTTTATTTGAAAGAATTTTCTATTTGATAATTTATATGATTGATCTTAGCCACGTCAAACACACCAGGTTAGTAAAATTTAATATTTCATTGAATAATGAAACATTTAAACAGTTAAAGATATTCATGCTGAGAAAACATAATTTGCTTCTAAATTTTGGTAAAAATAAGATTTTTCTTTAAACCCTGCTATAGAGCTTCTACAAAATAAAGCAACAAGCTTTCAAACCTTTTTTTTTAATTTATATATTTATACTTATAGTTCACACAATTTCCCATAAATGCATTGATGTCACTGCACACACATACACACACACACACGCACACACACACACACACTATAAACTTAGGGAAAAAATATAGGAGATAAAATGCTACAGCCTAGACCAAAATAACAATAATAATGAGTGAAAGCTTTTATTGAAGACATAGGTGGCATTATTAGTAAAGTGCTTGCCTGCCAATGCAGGAAACATAAGAGGCATGAGTTCAATCCCTGGGTTGGGAAGATCCCCAGGAGAAGGAAATAGAACCCACACTAGTATCTTGCCTGGAAAATGAAATGGACAGACAAGCCAAGTGGGCTAAAGTCCATAGCATCTCAAAGAGTCAGACATGACTGAACCAACTTACAATGCATGTACACATAAATGAGAATTTAAAATATGGAGACTGAGTGATCTTACATATCATTCAAAGTTAATATGCAGAAACAAACGGTGACCAAGACATGAAGCAGGAAGTTAAGCTAACAAGTTTTTATCTTTGGAAACTTCCTCAGTTCAGTTCAGTTCAGTCGCTCAGTCGTGTCTGACTCTGTGACCCCATGCATCGCAGCACGCCAGGCCTCCCTGTCCATCACCAACTCCCGGAGTTCACTCAGACTCACATNCATGATCTTCGTTTTCTGAATGTTGAGCTTTAAGCCAACTTTTTCACTCTCCTCTTTCATTTTCATCAAGAGGCTTTTTTTTTTTTAGTTCCTCTTCACTTTCTGCCATAAGGGTGGTGTCATCTGCATATCTGAGGTTATTGATATTTCTCTCAGCAATCTTGTTTCCAGCTTGTGTTTCTTCCAGTCCAGCGTTTCTCATGATGTACCCTACATATAAGTGAAATAAGCAGGGTGACAATATACGGCCTTGACATACTCCTTTCCTATTTGGAACCAGTCTGTTCTTCCATGTCCAGTTCTAACTGTTGCTTCCTGACTTCCTAGACAGAGTTAAAAAGGCAGGGGAAACTTCCCAAGTACCACTTATTTCAATTGGTGTTTTAACAATAACTATTTAATGCTTCAAACTTGCTGTTGATGGTGAAAGCTTGAAATAAGGATAGTCTACTTGTGAACAAAAGAACAATTCATATACTTTGGCTCTCTACATTTTTTCTTTAGATTCTATTTTTTGTTTTAATTTGCAATGTTGTATCATTTAGTTTCAGTTATACATCAAAGAGGTGTATATATATATATATGTATATGTATATGATTTGCTTCACTTAATATGATCATCTCTAGGCCCATCCATGTTGCTGCAAATGATATTTTTTAATGTCTGAGTAATATTCCATTGTGTATAGATATCACATTTTCTCTATCCATTCATTTGTGGGTGGAGTTTAGTTTATTTCTAGCTATTATAAATAGTGCTGCTATGAACATTGAAGGCTTCTCTTGTGGCTCAGCTGGTAAAGAATCCACCTGCAATGTGGGAGACCTGGGTTCAGTCCCTGGANTATTCCATTGTGTATAGATATCACATTTTCTCTATCCATTCATTTGTGGGTGGAGTTTAGTTTATTTCTAGCTATTATAAATAGTGCTGCTATGAACATTGAAGGCTTCTCTTGTGGCTCAGCTGGTAAAGAATCCACCTGCAATGTGGGAGACCTGGGTTCAGTCCCTGGATTGGGAAGATCGCCTGGAGAAGGGAAAGGCTACCCACTCCAGTATTCTGGCCTAGAGAATTCCATGGACTATACAGTCCATGGGGTTGTAAAGAGTCAGACACAACTGAGCAACTTTCACTTTCACTTTCATGAACATTGAAGTGCATGGATCTTTTCAAATCAGAGTTTAACTCCAGGTATGTGCCCAGGGTTGCTAGATTATATGGTAACTCTATTTTTAGCCTTTTAAAGGATCAACCATATTGTTCTCATAGTGGCTGCACTAATTTACTTTCCCACCAATAGTGTAGGAGGGTTCCTTTTCACCATGCCCTCTCCAGCATTTATTGCTTGTAGGCTTTATGATGATGGTCATTCTGACTGGTGTGAGGTGATACTCATTCACATATTTTGGAAATAAATTCCTTATGCATAGTATCATTTCCAAACATTTTCTTCCAGTACAAATACTATCTTCTCATTTAGTTGATGGATTCCTTTGCTATGCAAAAGCTTTTAAATTTAATTAGGTCCCATTTGTTTGCTTTTGTTTTTATTTTTATTACTCTAGGAGCCTGATTCAAAAAAAAAAGATATTGCTGAGATTTATGTCAGAGTGTTTTGCCTATGTTTTTCTCTAGGAGTTTTATAGTATTTGATCTCACATTTAGACGTTCAATCCATTTTTTTTTTAATATGGGGTTAGGAAATGTTCTAATTTCATTTTTTTACATGTAGCTGTCCAGTTTGTCCAATACCACTTATTGAAGAGATTGTCTTTTCTCCACTGTATATTTTCACTTCATTTATCATAGATTAATTGACCACAAGTGTGTGTGTTTATTTCTGGTCTTTCTATCCTGTTACATTGATAGATATGTCAGCTTTTGTGCCATATGTCTGCCTCTGTGCCAGTACCATATTGTTTTGATTCCTATAGCTTTGTAGTGTAGTCTGAAGTCAAGCCATATAATTCCTCCAGCTTCCTTCTTCTTTCTCAAGATTATTTTCGCTATTTGGGGTCTCTTGTGTTTCCATACAAATGTTTTTGTTTGTTTTAATTCTGTGAAAAAGGCCATTGGTGATTTGATATGAATTGCATTGAGTCTGTAGGTTGCCTTGGGTAATATGGTCATTTTAACAGTACTGACACTTCCAATCTATGGAGACAGTATATCTTTCCATCTGTTTGTGTTGTGTTCACTTTCTCTCATCAATGTCTTTTAGTTTTTAGAGTAGAGACATTTTGCCTTGTTAGGTAGGTTTTTTCCCTGTATATCTTCTTCTTTAATAGGATTATTTCCTTAATGTCTATGTTTTATATTTCTTTGTTAGGATATAGAAATGCAACATATTTCTGTATTTTAATTTTTTATCCAGCAGCGTTACTGAGTTCATGAGGACCTCTAGTCCTTCCCTGGTAGGGTGCTTAGGACTTTCCATGCATAGCATTATGTCATATGCCAACAGTGGCAGTTTTACTTCTTATTTTCCAGTTTGGATTCCCTTTATTGATTTTTCTTCTCCTATTGATGTGACTTGGACTTCCAAAATTGTGTTGAATAAAAGTGGCAAGAGTAGACATCCTTGTCTTTTTCCTGATCTTAGAGGATACACTTTCAGTTTTTCACCATTGATTATAAGTGTTGTCATATATGACCTTTATCATATTGACTTCCATAGCCACTTTTTGAAGAGTTTTTATCATGAATTGATGCTAAATTTTATCAAAAGCTTTTTCTGTATCTGTTGAGATGATCATATGGTTTTTATTCTTTAATTTGTCAATGTGGTGTGTAACACTGACTTATTTGTGGATACTGAAAAGCTCTTACATCTCTGGAATAAATCCCAGTTGAATATAGTGTATCATCCTCCTAATGTACTGTTGCAATCAGTTTGCTAGTATTTTGTTGAGGATAATTGCATCTGTGTTCATTAGTTGTATTGGTCCGTATTTTTTCTTTTTTTTTCATTATATCATTGTCTAATTTTGGCATCTGGGTGATGGTAGCCTCATGAAATGAATTCAAAAGTGTTCTGAATGTACAGTTCAAAACTCTCACTCCTATGGGGGAATCTTGGTAATATAATTATTCTCCAGTTTGTGGGTCACTGAACTGGGGAGGGGAGTGGGTGTGAGATTTGATTATATCTTGAGTCTGCACTCCCCCACATCAGTCTCATTTTGGTTTCTTTCTTATGTCTTTAGTTGAAGAAGATCTTTCCTGGTAGGTTTCCAATCTTCTCAGTGACGGTTGTTCTGCAGATTGTTGTGATTTTGGTATGCTTGTGAGAGGGTGTGAGTGAGTTTAGGGTCTTCTGTTCCACCATCTTGGCTACTCTCCTCCATTTTGAAAATTAAAGCACTTGATCAAGTTTCCCAAAATGTAGTTCTATAAAAAGTAATGATATACCTCTGATAAGAAGCTTTTCACGACCTGATTAAATACCACTTCATTTCGATAGTAAATGTTTGTGTACAAACAATGATAATACACAGGACAGAGGCAGAAATATGGCAGCTAAAAGTGAAAGTCTCTCAGTCATGCCGGACTCTTTATGACCCCATTGACTATACAGTTCATGGAATTCTCCAGGCCAGAATACTGAAATGTGTAACCTTTCCCTTTTCCAGATCTTCCCAACCCAAGGATTGAACCCAGGTCTCTTGCATTGCAGGCAGATTCTTTACCAGCTGAGCCACCAGGGCAGCCCTAAATAGTAGAGGAGGTAACCTGTCCCTTCTCCAGGTAACCTATCCCTTCCCCACCCAGGAACCAAACCAGAGTCTCCTTCACTGTAGGCAGATTCTTTACCAAATGAGTTATCAGGAAGCCAATGAGGCAGCTAAGTATCTGCAATTTTCTTTAAATTTTTTAATTTTAAAATGTCTTTAATGTTTTTAAAATTTTCTTTAAAAAACTCATTGCATCTAAGTATCCAAAGCAGAACTCAAAGAAGTCCTTCTTTCTGGCTTTTTCATGCACCTACCACAAATAACCAGTGATTCAGTGCTTAACATGTGGAAGAGACTCTTTTATCCTGGAAAATTTTAACACCAGGTTGCTTTTATCAACTTGCTTGATCATAAAAATCACTAGGAAGCAGCTTAAAAAAGGTATAGTTTAAGGTAGTACTACCTCAAGAAGATTCCATAAAAAAAGAGTTTACTGAAAAGGGTATTCTCAAGGTAACTGAATTAATTTACTTTCCAGATTGGTTTATTTAGTGTCATTGGTTTGGATACTTGAGAACATCTGGCAAAAAACTGATGTTGGTTTTAGCATAATTAATATTAAACTGTTCCTTCTGGGTATATTTAAACAACAGTATCAATTGCTTTGTGAAGGCATTTCTGACGGCCAATAGTAAAATTATGTAATAAAAAACGATATTTATTTCCTATTTTTTCTGGCAGGAGAACATGCTTTAAGCTCATATAAACGTGACATTAAGCCCCTTAAATGTAAGTTGAAAAAATTAACTAAAATGCGGTGGAGCCAACACAGTTTTGTTTTACACCAATTGGGTGTGAAATTTGAGTGTGGTGTCATGAGAATATTTCTGCATAATCTGATTCTCACACTGGTGTTTTAATCCAGACCATTGACATCATTGGTTAAGTTAAAAAAACAAAAACAGAAAAAAGAGGAAAAAAAAGAGAAAGAAAGGAAGGAAATCACACAGGAAAGATTAATAATTGAAAACCCCTTGAGGACTGGACATATTTGGCTCATTCCTTTGATCCTAGTAGAATATAACATGCAACTCAACACTTAATGATCAGTTTTAATTATCATTTCCCTTTTACATCCATTGTGATGTGAGATATTAGATGCATATACCGATGAGTCCATGAAGGTCTTGTTTTATAAAACTCTTTCTCTGTGACTGAGTATGTGCACAGGAGTTCACCTCATGCATTCATGTGGATTAATTTCAGGGCTGTGAGAAAAATCTCTTTTGAATTTTGAATATTGATGATACTATAAATATTTTGTGTTATTCTTGAATGTGTAAATCCCCTCAAACTCAGTTTAAGGGGACAATTCACACACAGAGAAAATGAATTTTAACATGAAAGAAGATAATATCTTGATACGTTTTTTGTTGTTGTTGTTTCATGAAACCTATATTAGGGTACCTCAGTGCCTCCCAAGGGTGAAAAGTTTATCTTTAATCTAGTAAAGTATTATATACATTAACATTAAAATTAATGGGTTTAAAATTATTTTTTTTAATTGTCAACCATTTGATCTAAAAAGTCAATGCCATGTCATAAATTATAATTTTACTAAAGCTCAAACTTGAATTTCAAACAGTTGTAGGTTATTGGTACAATACACTGAGGCAAGAGTGAACCTAGGCAGATGATATAAAGTGTCAAACTTGTTCAAACTTCTACCACTTAAAAATGAACTCCAAAAGAAATCCAAGGGCTATTTTTTATCAAAGAGAAGAAAGTATGTATAGATCTCACACAATTATCTTGTTTATACTTTAAAAATATGCATTTTG
This sequence comes from Neotragus moschatus, assembly GCA_006410615.1. NCBI lineage: Eukaryota > Metazoa > Chordata > Mammalia > Artiodactyla > Bovidae > Neotragus > Neotragus moschatus. The sequence continues at coordinate 1,181,279 of SJYA01001171.1, read as the reverse complement.
AGTAAAAGTAATGGTTTATCTTCTAAAGATTTTTGGCCTCTTATATCTGTTTCCAGAAAAATTATGCAGTGATATTTTGATTGGGATATTACAAAGTTAAAATGTACTTGCAGCAATCCAAAAATAGTTAGTGACCTTAACCTAATTTATTTTATTTTTGTTCTTTTTGAGTTAGAGTATTTTGTTTCCTATTAAAATATAAACTTCTTGATATATATATTTTTTCAGATGACTATTTAGTCAGGCTTGATCAAGTCTAGAGACAGCTATAAAAACTGCCAAATGAATAAGTCATTTTTTGAGGAAAGGTATCTGATTGAAATATTTATAGCATACCTCTTAGAAGTACTATGTGGGTAATCCCAAAACAGATCCAAATTGAAAACACATATGTATCTCTGAATGTCCATTCTATGAATATAGAAATATCCTGTGGTATAAAAATTATTGTGGCATCTAGACATCTCAAAAAGCACATTAAACAAGAAGAGTACATTATGAGAATATGAGCTTTGCTCTGAATTTCTTTTCTCCACAGTATAATTATCTGAAACTAATATCTTCTGACTTGTTGGGGAAAAAAAATCATAATACAGTAAGAACTAAACCAGAAACTCTACTAAATCTAGAGGTAAATTTTTCTGTCTGTGAGTATTAGGAGACTCTTTTAGCCTAGATTCTTCATCCCTGAGCTGTCCTGACCAACACATACACACTCTGGGTGGAAACTGCTGTATCATTTCACCATTACCACATGGACCATATCACAGATATTGAAGTGCAGCACTACCTAAAGCCAGCCTGGTTTCAATCATGTGGTAAGAGATACAATGTAAGATGCAATGAGCTTTGACATCCTTACATGATCTTCACTTAAATTACACTAACTGGGTTCAGTATCAATTGTTTTGACCTCCCAAGAAGTTAAAACAGCCCATACTTCACATATTTATGTACCAAATCCAGAGTCTTAAAAATCTTCTTGAAGAGAAAAAAGACCGGTTTTAGAGTAGTTTATGTCTGCTATAATGCGCATCTCTTCTACTTTCCCTTTTGGAGTTTCAAGCTTAGAATACCAAATCAACAAAAGTGGGAAAGCTTTTCCAAATGATGATGACTGTCTTCTCCCTAAGGTGTTATTAATCATCACATCTTCATGATTTAACTCCGTATGCTTCTGGTTTTTCACGTAGTGTCCTCATGTTTCACAAAAAGATCACAGATTTGAAGTTAACCCCCCAAATGTGGTCACAGAGTAAAAATATTGCATGTCTGTTGTGTAAGATTTAGGGTTCATGCTCTAAAACCCCTTTATTTAAGGTTCAGTCTTATACCTGCATATGGGGGCCCCCAATGAAAGTGATTACTCTTGTGTCACTGGGCCCTAAAATGTGGCCCTAGGACTACTACCAATTCACAAGTATTTTCCAAGGTGACCAAGAGTCCAATCTCGGGGAGTGCTCAGTTTTATTATATATCAGTCTCTAAAGCTTTACTGTGTTATGAATTAACAATCCTAACATTTAATTAAAAATAAACATCACCTCCCATCACCTTATTAAAACAGCAGCAGTCTTATTAATGTTAATGTTTACTTGAGTTTTGCTCTCAGTTGCAGTGAGATATTTGGTGTGCGATATATTTTCTTTTTCTGAGGTGACCTTTGACATGAAAAGCATCCAATTGTGGTTCAAATGCTGATAGATTACTGTGCTTTTGTTCCTGTGTCTTTTTCACTGAAAGATTGTTTTCTTTTGTTTTGAAAAAAGGCACCTTTGGTCAATAGCAGCTCCTCTGACCTAAACCTTTCAAAAAAAATTTCCTATAACCAGGGTCAAAATTAATTGATGTTTGTTATCCTGAGGTATACTTGAGTAAAATTAATAATGATTTTTAAATTCTTGAATAGTAGCCTCTCCAGTTTTATTTCAGTGGGAATATGTATCTCAAACTCTAAAAATAAAATTATAATAATATAGATTTCAAGTCAGATAACTTGGGATCAGCTTTTTTTTTTTTTTTTTTATTCACTGTGCCAGTCTCAGGACATTAATGAACCTTGCATAGCTTCAATTTCTGCATTTAGCAAAACCTAAAAAGGAAATCTAGAAAAATAAATTTTAAAAACTATCTATCACTCAGTGTCCATATGGAGATTAATAGGACAGCATGTAGCATAATACAAAGCACACGGTGTGCATATATTCTCATTCACTCTCTCTCTCCGTCCTCCACCTGACAGAGGGAATATTGAACTGGTACAGACACCATGAAGGTCATATGACAGTACATATTGAAGCTGAAAATGTATAAACCTATGACTCTATGATGCCTGACCATCAATTCCACTTACAAGTGTCTCCCTTAAAACAAAATCTGTTCATTGGATGTATCAAGACCATCACTGTGGTGCTGCTTCTATAAAAAGAGCAAGATAGCACAGTGACTCAATCCAAGCTCTGGAGTGTCTGCCTAGACTTGAATCTACGCATCTCACTAGTTGGATAAACCCATACAAGTCATTTCACAGGAGTGCTACATCACTTGTCAAATTGGAAACGGTAATAGTATCTTCCTATGCTGTTTGTAAGGCTGAATAAATTAATATAGGGAAGACAAGTACAACAGCATCTGCCAATAATGCTAAATAAATGTGGGTATTATTGTGATGTAGGAAAATTTGACAAAATGAAGTCTATAGATATGAAATATATTTACACGTGGAAATTTAAATGACAATTCAATGGGAATTGACTGATACGTTTATTAAACCACATAATTAACTATACATACAGAAGAAACCAAAGCTCCAACTGCTTTTCATGCAATTTACAAGTGTATATTTCAGATGCATTAAATATTTAAATCAAATTTAAAACCATTAGAATATATTAAAATAAAATTATAAAGAATATTGGTGCAAACTTGTATTCTTCCTTCACAGAAATTTCTACATTTCACAGCAAAGCCCTGGCTTAAATCACGGCATCACTAAAACCCATTCTGTCTGCAGTAGAGCTTACCTTCTTTTAGCTTTTTCATACAGCTTTTAGTATATTAGGAATTTAAGCATGTATATTACAATTTTCCCCATCTTACAGATTGTATTTTTAAGCTTTCTGTTTTCCTATATTTAACTATAATTTTTATGTAGTAAAATTATCAATTTTCATTTTATTATTACTGATTTATATGTCTTATTTGGAAAGACCTCTTCAAACCTAATTATTATTTAAAAATCAGTCCATAGTGTTTTTTGATTAATTTTACATATTTGATTCTTTAACTCATATGGAATTTATTTTCCTAAAAAAAGAAGTTTGAAATCCACTGTTTATTGAAAATGTTTGACAAATTTTACCCGTGTATTAAATAATCTGGTTCTCCCTTAGTGATTAAAATTGCCACTTTTGTCTTTTTATATTATACAAAACTGTATGTATTTTATGTTTCCAGTATCTATTCTGATTCATTGCTTTGTTGCTAATTCTTGTACATCAGTGTCTTAAATTCCATCGTTTAAGATTTTATACAAATGTTTCTTTTAAAGGTATTTTTATGGCTAGCCTCTCATGGCTATAATGCTGAATGTTTATTAGAAACATTGGTCTAATTCTACCACCACCCATTTCTACTCCTTCATACTTCTTTTTTATCCCTAGATGAACCAAGGATTAAGTTGAATTTGTACAGTCTTTCCTCGGGAAGACAAAGATTATTGACCCATTTATTTAAACCTTCTTTTATGTTCTTCAGTTAATTTTACAGTTTTCTTTTGATATCATCTGAAGACTTTGCTATGTGTGTTCTTTGCTATGGTGTTTGTTGTAGCTATTGTGCTTTGTGTTTGTGTGTTGTGTTGTTAAATGTTGTGAGCATTTTAAAATTCCATTGACTTGAGCTCTTTTATAGTTTTCAGTATCGTATTCCGTTACTCTGGATATTCTGTCATAAGTAAGTGATATGACTGCAGCCTTCTTTCCAATGTTTAACTGATGGCCTTATCTAGTGGCAATATCTAGCAGCACAAACTGGATTTCAGTCCCTACTTGCCAGGTGTCTAGTGTCAGGAGCAATTTGCAAAACCATATATTAATACGTTGTCCCTTTAAATAAATGCAGGCCCATGTGAAAAGTTATTTCAGGGACTGGTGCTCCAGTCGTTAAGACTCCAAGCTTCCACTGCAGGATGGGGAAGCTTCCATTCCTGGTCAGGGAACTAAGATCCCACAGGCAGCTCCACCAAAAAAGAGAAAAAACAAAAGCTATTTCAAAAGTTTATGCAGGGTGTTCGGCATGGCCAGATCAAAAGTAGTTGCTGTATACAACCATCCTACCCTGGGACTTGAGGAAATACATTGCTTTTCCCTATATCCTAAGGGTCCGTTTCTTGCATGGCTGAGTAGTGGGACTGCAAATCAGATATACTCAAAGTAAGCTGATTTCCAATATCCTTGCCCTACTGTCCGTGGAGGCTGTCTCTGCCAGGCAGCATCTCGGGTCTAAACAAAACAATGAAAAAGGCTCTTCCCAGAGTGTAGTCTAACTGGGGCATAGACAAATAGCAAACGTCTGACTTTATTGATAACTGTTCAATTTTATAAGTAACCATTTAACATTTTATCAGTAATCATTAATATTACAGCAAGTTATATCTTAAGATTATTATGCTGCTGCTGCTAAGTCGCTTCAGTTGTGTCTGACTCGGTGCGACCCCATAGACTGCAGCCCACCAGGCTTAACATTGTAGTTAAATTATCTAGATTATATGGATATAAATAAGGATATAGTCTATCAGGGGAAAAAATGGGGAAAATATGATGTTTCCATCAAGACCCAAAGAGGATGAGAAAGAACAAACCGTGTGGATAGCTGAGGTTTCGAATTCAGGCAAACGGCAAGTGAAGCCGGAAGGAAGCTTCCAGGCCCATCAGAGATGTGGTAACAGTGTGGCAGATTGAGTTACTCTTTGTGGGCCTTTGTAAGCACTAGCGTTTTTAACCTGTGTGAGGTGAAGCCATTAGAGGATTTGTGTTGAAAGTGGCATGATCTGACTTAAGTCTTACTAGAAATGCTCTGGCGACTGCTGTAAGAATAACTTGCAGGGGAAGGGTTGAGGAGGAGGAGGAGGAGTCATTGAGTGGCTATTGCATGTTCTGATCAAAAAATGTTAGTGACTAAGCAGTGCATATGTTGGAGAATGTTTGGATTCTAGATATATTTTTGAGGTACAGACAGTGAGATTTGCTGGTGGATCAGATTCGGGCCCTCTTTCCTGAGCTCTACAACTACTTTGATTTGTGTGTGTGTGTGTGCTTGCATGCTGAATTGTCTCTGATTCTTTGCAACACTTTGGACATTAGCCCACCAGGCTCCTCTATCCATGAGATTTTTCGGGCAAGAATACTGGAGTGGGTTGCCATTTTTTTTTTTTTCTCCAGAAGATCTTCCTGACCCAAGAATCGAAACAGTGACTCCCACACTGCAGGAAGATTCTTTGCCTGCTTAGCTCCAGTTTGATGAGATATGGGCCCTCTTTCCTGAGCCCTACAGCTATACATCAAACTAACTAATGTGCTTCTCTTTCATCCCATTATTCATGTATTCATTCAGCACTGTTGGATCTTTGCTGCTGCTGCTAAGTCAATTCAGTCGTGTCTGACTCTGTGCGACCCCGTAGACGGCAGCCCACCAGGCTCCCCTGTCCCTGAGATTCTCCAGGCAAGAACACTGGAGTGGGTTGCCATCTCCTTCTCCAATGCATCAAAGTGAAAAGTGAAAGTGAAGTCGCTCAGTCGTGTCCAGCCCTCAGTGACTCCATGGACTGCAGCCTTCCAGGCTCCTCCATCCATGAGATTTTCCAGGCAAGAGTATTGGAGTGGGGTGCCATTGCCTTCTCCAAATGCTATGGCAACACTATGGCTATACTTTAGAGAAAATGACTAAAGCATTTGTTTCTCTTTCTGAGGAGCACATTGTCTAGTGGAGCAAGCAGACACATAAACAAAACACTTACTCAAAGCATATTAATTATTACAGAACTGAGAAAGCAATCCAACCAGTTCATCCTAAAGGAAATCTATCCTGAATATTCACTGAAAGGACTGATGCTAAAGCTGAAACTCCAATACCCTGGCCACCTGATGCAAAGAACTGACTCTTGAAAAGACCCAGATGCCAGGAAGGATTGAAGACGGGAGGAGAAGGGGTCGACAGAGGATGAGATGGTTGGATGGCATCACCGAATCAATGGACATGAGTTTGAGTAAACTCTGGGAGTTGGTGATGGACACTGAGGCCTGGCATGCTGCAATCCTTGGGGTCGCAAAAAGTTGGACACGACTAAGCAACTGAACTAAACTAAGCTGAGAAGGAAGTGACTGATTCTTCCTAGGAAGATTAGTGACATTGTCACAGGAGAACTGACATTTGACTTGGCATTTGAAGAATGAGTAAAAACTGGAGAATAAAAAGAAGGCTGTTCTCTGGTCCAAGCAGTAGAGCAGAAGATTTGAAGAGAAGCAGATGGACATAGGGCTTCTCTGGTGGCTCAGACGGTAAAGACTTCTCCTTCTATGTGGGAGACCTGAGTTCGACCCCTGGGTTGGGAAGATCCCTTGGAGGAGAGAATGGCAACCCACTCCAAATTCTTGCTTGGAGAATCCCATGGACAGAGGAGCCTGTAGACTACAGTCCATGGTGTCACAAAGAGTTGGACATGACTGAGAGACCAAGCACACGGCACAGATGGACTCAAGAAAGATATAGTGAGTAAAACTAGTAAAATTTGGTAAATAACTTGGGCATTGAGGGAGAGGATCAGGGTAGAATTTTTTGTGAAACATGTTCAAGTTTTGGTAACTATGTAAATTATTGCTTTTGATTAAGATGGAAAAAAATTGGAAAAAGATAACTGTATTGACTTTAGAAATGTTGTGGGTCAGTTACTTGCAGTGATTCAAGTGGAAGTATCCAGAAGGCAATGTAAAAGCAGGATTGTGCTGAGGGAAAACAGAGGGAATAAAGATGTGAAGGAAAGCAAATAGGTGCTAATTAGAGCCCAAGGGATACATGCTATTTATTGAAATGTGTACCAATACATTCGCAAAGTGAGTTCTCCTTCTGAAACACATAAATTCATTACCTACAGAACTTTCCAACATCCAGGCCCCAAACCACAAAATTGCCATTGGTATCCCATAAACTCTGTCTTTGCATATCCAATCATGCTTAGCTTGTTTGGTTTTTTTTTTCCTGAGTAGTTCTATGTGTCTCTTTCTTCCACATACCTTAGAACTTTCTGTCTCTCTCTCTCCCCCCTCTCTCATGTAAACCTGTTGTATGCCGCTCAAATCTTACCACATAAATTTTTCGCATGCTCCTTGAGGAAGTCATTCCAGAACCATGCATCCAAATCACTAGATTTTCTCTGAGCACCTTGTTTTCTTAATCTGTGAAATTGCCACAATACTAGTAACAACCTCATAGGATCATTGCTACAGTTAAATGAATTAATATTAAAATATTGTCCGTTGTATAGTAAATTCTCAATACAGTCTATCAGTTGTTTTGGAAATACAGAAAAAATGTTTACCATGTGAGTTCTAGAAACTTTGGATTTGTCTGGGGATAAATCAAATGAATTTGGATACAAATTTAGACACATAATGGCCGAATAGTTTGGTTCAAATTATTTGCCTCTCTCTCTAGCTTCATTTTTTTCATCTGTCAAATCATGAATGTCACAGACATGAATGATGGTATGTACTAAAATACTACTAGTAATTTTTTGTCATTTGATTAACTTTTAATCTTGAAAACATTAAAAATTTTTAGGGAGAGACATGCTCTGTTATGTTACCTTTGTAATCTTTGATCATTTCTTGCATAAGTTATCTACTCAGTAAATATCACCTTGAAAACAAGATTTTGTGAAGATTCTATAAGTCTGACTTGTAAAAGAAAAAGGCAGCTTGGTTTATTTTTTCCTTTTTTCCCATTTTTATCTTATATTGAAGTTAGTTGATTAACGATGCTGCGTTAGTTTTCTGTGTATAGCAGGTTGATTCAGTTATACTTACGCATCTCTCTGTTCATTTTCAAGTTGTTTTCCCATTTATATCAGAGTACAGAGGACAGTTCCCTGTGCTATACAGTAGGGCCTTGTTGTTTATCTTTCTCTATGACTGTCATGGCTAGGACTACCAAAACTATGCCGAATAAAAGTGGTGAGGGTTGATGTCCTTGTCTTGTTCCTGATCTTAAAGGAAATACTTACAGCTTTTCACTGTTGAGTATGGTGTTAGCTGAAGGTTTGTCATATATGGCCTTTATATTATGTCGAGATATATTCCCTCTATGCCTACTTTCTGGAGAGTTTTTATCATAAATATGTGTTGAATTTTGTCAAAAGATTTTTCTGTAGCTATCAAGATGATCATACATGTGTTAATGTGATGTATCACATTAATTGATTTGTTGATATGACTATCACTGATTGGTTCACAGATACTAAAAATCCTTTCATTCCTGGGGGTAAATCCCACTTGATCCTATTGTATGATCCTTTTTAATGTATGATTGGATTTGGTTTCCTAGGTCTTTTCTGCTCCCTTCCTCTTTTGTCCTCCTCTCTTCTGATTTGATGACTAACTTTAGTGTTGTGTTTGGATTCCTTTGGTGTATATGTGTGTGTCTGTGTGTGTATGTGTATGTATATTTTGTAGATTTTTGGTTTGCAGTTACCATGAGGTTTTGATATACCGTTCTATATAGAGACAAGATTGTTTTATGTTGCTGGTCTTTTAATTTCAATGGCATTTCCAGTAGCCTACATTTGTGCTCCCCTCCTTTCACAACTACTGGTTTTGATATATTTGTGTGAAGATGATTTCCTACCTGTCTGTATGTTTACCTTTACCAGTGAGCTTTTCCATTTATACATTTTGTTTTTGTTTCTAGTAAATGGCATTTTCCTTTCCACCCAGGGAAGTCCTTTTGCATTTTCTGTAAAGCTGGTCTGGTGGTGTTGAATATTCTTAGCATTTGCTTGTCGGTAAACTTTTTGGTTTCTCCATCAAATCTGAATGAGTCTTGCTGGGTAGAGTATTCTTGATTGTAGATTTTCCTTTTATTCCTTTAAATACGTCATGCCATTCCCTCTGGCCTGCAGAGTCGCTGCTGAGAAATCAACTGATAACCTTACGGGATTTCCCTTGTATGTTATTTGTCATTTTTCCCTGTTGCTTTCAGTAATTTTTTTGTCAGTTTGATTACTTTGTGTCCTGGCACATTCCTCCTTGGATTTAGCCTGCCTGTGACTCTGCGTGCTTCCTGAACTTGGATAACTGTTTTATTCTCCATGTTAGGAAAACTTTCAGTTATTATCTCTTCAAATATTTTCTCAGGTCCTTTCTCTCCCTTCTCCTTATGAGACCCCTATTATGTGGGTGTTGGTACATTTAGCATTGTCCCAGAGGTCTCTTAGACTGTCCTCATTTCTTTTCATTCTCTCTCCTTAGCTCTGTTCCACAGCCGTGAGTCTCACTATTCTTTCTTCCAGCTCACTTATCTGTTCTTCCACCTCAGTTATTCTTCTTTTAACTCCTTCTAATGTATTTTTCATTCCAGTTCGTGCATTGTTCATCTCTATTTGTTTATTCTTAGTTCTTCTCTTTGCTAAACATTTGTGTCTTCTCAATCTGTGTCTTCATTCTTTTTCTAAGATCTTGAATCATATTTACTATCCTTACTCTGAATTCTTTGTCACGTAGATTTCCTATCTCTTCACTTAGTCATTCTTCTGGGACTTCATCTTACTTTTTCGTCTGAAACATGTTCTTCTGCCTTGTCATTTTGTCTAATTTTCTGTGACTTGTTTTCTGTTCCATAAGTTGCAGGGTTGTAGTTCTTCCTGATTCTGCTCTCTGCCCACAAATGGATGAGGGTGTCTAAAAGGTTTATGCAGCCTTCATGGTGGAAAGGGCTGGTACCTCTGGGTGCTCCTCCTCCCATCACCCCAATCTGGGGAACCTCATGTCAGGCTCAGAATTTTCACTTCTGTGGGAGAACATCTGTGGTATAATTATTGGCTTTCTTGATAGCTCGGTTGGTAAAGAATCTGCCTGCAATGCAGGAGATCCTGGTTCAATTCCTGAGTTGGGAAGATCCCCTGGAGAAGGGATAGGCTACTGCTCCAATATTCTTGGGCTTCCCTGGTGGCTCAGCTGGTAAAGAATCCATCTGCAATATGGGAGACCTGGGTTCAGTCCCTGGATTGGGAAGATCCACTGGAGAAGGGAAAGGCTAACCCACTCCAGTATTCTGGTCCGGGGAATTCCATGGACTATATAGTCCATGAGCGACTTTGACTTTCACTGTTTTGTTGTGTCTTCTCTGTCTTTGAATTTAGGATATCTTTTCTGGCAGCTTCGAGTATCTTTCTTGTCAGTGGTTATTCAGCAATTTGTTGTGATTTTGGTCATCAGCTTGGTTTATAACAGTTCAAGAAAATTCATCTTAACTGAATTTTGAAGAGGAAAAAAGAATTAAACTCACTTGACTCATTATTTACTATTTAAAGCTCCTTTTCAATATTAGGTTGATCAAACTAAAAGAAAAAAAAAACAAAACTAAGTTGAGTTTATTACATGAAGTTAAGCTTCTGCACAGCATTTGCCAAATTTCAGGTAATTTGAGAACAATGAAGAGATGATTGAGGACCTAAACTGGTAAAATAAGGGAAACTCAAATCCAAAGTTTTATTTTTTTTTCTTCTGTATTAGCTAGTTTACTTCCCATATCCTCTATTCTCACTACAGTTTTAAATGATAATATACTTTGAATGTGAATGACAATCAATTTACAGAGATGAAGAGTTACTTAAATATAAATATAGAGAAAGAAGAAAAAATCAACTTCTGAAGAGTAATCATCTACTACAAATTCTCAGGAAATAGCAAATTAGCAAGTGGCAGAATGGGAAGAATTATGCTGAGAATACCAAAGTATTCAATGATCAAGAAAGTTTTTATAAGAACTTATTATGCAAGAATTTTTTAAATGCTTAGTCTGTTCTTCCAAACTATAAATATTCTTTAGGAAAAATAAAGCTTTCTTTAAACATTTCTGTATTTTTATTTGAAAAAATAATACATGAACATGGTGAAAAAATTTAAATTATGCACATGTTAATGTTAGTCTCCTTCTTATACCAGTGATTCTCTCAGTTCTCTTTCTCCAGAGCCAGTAACCATTCCAAAACTCATACAACCATATGCAAGCTTTGCAAACTGAGAACAGTCTGCTATCTACTGTTTTTTAAAACTTAACTCTTTCTCATTCTGTATCAGTGCATCTAGATTCACTTCATCTTTGTAATGTTTGTGTAACACTTAACATACCTCCATGTATTATATGGAGTTGTCACAATAGAGGGTCGCTAGAGATGGGCAATTGAGTTTTCTTGCTTTTTCCTTTAATAAGCAATATTCAAGTGAACATTCTTGAACATAAACTTGCCATAGTTTTCTAAATGCAACTTGCTAGTGTATAATACTGTCTGGAATTTCTATTTTAAAGACTCTGATTAAATATGACAGCTATTAGTAGTAGCTGACTGAAGACTGCTCAATTTAAAATCCTACTGATTTCATGAAAGAATCTCTTTCCCTATACACTCACCAACATGTACCCTGACTCTATAATATCAGACATTTGATAAAAATTTTTCTCTGGTTTGTAATTTGGCACTTGAAGTGTTGGAGCTTCAGCTTCAGCATCAGTCCCTCCAATGAATGTTCAGGACTGATTTCCTTTAGGATGGACTGGTTTGATCTCCTTGCAGTCCAAAGGACTCTCAAGAGTCTTCTCCAGCACCACAGTTGAAAAGCATCAATTCTTCCACGCTCTGCCTTTTTTATGGCCCAACTCTCAGATCTATACATAGCTATTGGAGAAAAAAACCGTAGCTTTGAATAGACAGACTTTTGTCCACAAAATAATGTCTCTGATTTGTAATATAGTGTCTAGGTTTGTCATAGCTTTTCTTCCAAGGAGCAAATGTCTTTTAATTTCGTGACTGAAGCCAACATCTGCAGTGATTTTGGAGCCCAAGAAAATAAAGTCTGTCACTGTTTCTGTTGTTCCCCTGTCCATCTGCCATGAAGTGAGGAGACTATATGTCTCACCTTTTGAATACTGAGCTTTAAATGAGCTTTTTCACTTTCCTCTTTCACCTTCATTAATTTGCACTTTAGTTCCTGTTAGCTTTCAGCCATAAGGGTCGTGTCATCAACATATCTGAAGTAATTGATATTTTTCCCAGAAATCTTGATTCCAGCTTGCGCTTCATCCAGCCCAGCATTTCACATAATGTACTTTGCATATAAGTTAAATAAGCAGGTGACAATGAACAGCCTTGACGTACTCACCATGCTGTACAAATCCCTGTGCTACACAGCAAATCCTTGCTGCTATCTACATTATGTAGAGATGTTTGTATCTGTCAGTTCCATACTCATTTGTCTCTCTCTAACTTTGGAAATTGTAAATTTGTTATCTACATCTGTGAGTCTGTTTCTGTTTTGTATACACATTCATTTGTATCACTTTTTAACACATATATATGATATCATATAGCATTTGTCTGCTTTATTTCACTAACTATAATATTCTGAGGGTCCATCCTTGTTGCTGCAAATGGCAATATTTCAATTCCTGTTTAGAGCTGTGTGTGTGTGTGTGTGTGTGTGTGTGTGTACATGCATGCTAAATTGCTTCAGTCAGTTTTGAGTCTTTGTGACCCTGTGGGTCAAAGCCTGCCAGGCTATGGGATTCTGCAGCCAAGAACACTGGAGTGGGTTGACATGCCCTCCTCCAAGTAATATTCCTAACCCAGAAATGGAGCCTGTGTCTTTCATGTCTCCTGCATTGGCAGGTGGATTCTTTAACACTACTGACACATAGGAAGCCCTTTTATGGCTGAGTAATATTCAAATATATACATCACATCTTTTAAGCCAATCATCTGTTGATGAGCACTCAGTTTCCTTTCTATTCTTAGCTATCATGAATAGAGTGACTATGAACTGGGGAGTGCTTGCTGCTGCTGCTGCTGCTGCTGCTAAGTCGCTTTAGTCATGTCTGACTCTGTGCGACTCCATAGACAGCAGCCCACCAGGCTCCCCTGTCCCTGGGATTCTCCAGGCAAGAACACTGGAGTGAGGTGCCATTTCCTTCTCCAATACATGAAAGTGAAAAGTGAAAGTGAAGTCACTCAGTCGAGTCCTACTCTTAGAGACCCCATGGACTGCAGCCCACCAGGCTTCTCCATCCATGAGATTTTGCAGGCAAGAGTATGGAGTGGGATGCCATTACCTTGTATCTTTTCAAATTAGTGTTTTTGTTTTTTCTATATATATAGTGGAATTGCTGAATCATATGGTAAGTCTATTTTTAGTTTTTGAAGAAACTTCAATATATTTTTCCATAATGGCTATACCAACTTGCATTCCCATCAGCACTGTATAAAGGTTCCCATTTCTCCATGCCCTCTCAGCATTTATTATTTATAGACTTTTTGATGATTGATATTCTGACAGATGTGAGGTGATACCTCACTGTGGTTCTGAGCTATCTAATAATTAGTGATGTTGAGCAGTTTTTCATACACCTGTTAGCCATCAATATCTCTTCTTTGGAAAAATATCAATTTAAGTCTTCTGCCCATTTTTTGATTCATTAGTTTGTTTGTTTTGATTGTGAGCTGTTTGCCTATTTGGGATATTAAATCCTTATAGACAATATTATTTGCAAATAATTTCTCCCACTCTATAGATTTTTTTCACTTTGTCAGTGGTACCCCTTGCTGTGCAAATGCTTCTAAATTTGACTATGTATCATTTATTTTTGTTTTTATCTCTTTTACTTTGAGAGACTAAGAAAATATTGATATGATTTATGTCAAAGAATGGTTGTCTATGTTCTCTTCTAGGAGTTTCACTGTGCCATGTCTTACATTTTGGTCTTTAAATTATGTTGAGGTATTTTTGTATATAATATGGGGGAATGTTCTAATCTCATTATTTTACATGTAACTGTCCAGCTTTCTCTATACCACTTGCTGAAGAGACTGTCTTTTCTCCATTGCATATTTTTTGTCTCCTTTGTTGTAGATTCAGAAGTGCAAAGTGAAGTCGCTCAGTCATGTCTGACTCTTTGTAACCCCATGGACTGTAGCCTGCCAGACTTCTCTGTCCATGGGATTTTCCAAGCTTGAATACTGAGGTGGGTTGCCATTTCTTTCTCCAGGGGATCTTCCTGACCCAGGGATTGAACCCAGGTCTGCCACACTGCAGGCAGACTCTTTACCATCTGAGCCACCAGGACAGCCCCGGGGCAGCTTAACTGACCATAAGCGTACGGTTATATCTGGATTCTCTGTTCTCCCCCGCTGATCTGTGTCTGTCTTTGTGACAGTACTGGACTATTTGATTGCTGCAGCTTTGTAGTATGGTCTCAGGTCTGGAAGGGTTATACTTCCAGCTTTGTGGGTTTTTTTCTTTCAGGATTGCTTTGGTAATTCCAGGTCTTTTGTGATTCCATATAAATGTGAGAATTATTTGATCTATTTCTGTGAGAAACATCATGGGCTTGATAGGGACTGCACTACATCTATAGATTGCTTTGAGTACTACGACAGCTTTAACAATACTAATTCTTCAAATTCAAGAGCATAGAATATCTTTCAATTTCTTTAACTCCTCTTTGGTTTCCCTGGATCACTCTTTTATATTGCCTGGCCTAGTTGGTTAAATGTATTCCTAGGCATTTCCTTTCTCTTTCTGATATTTCATTAGTGTGTTGAGACACAACAGATTCTTGGGCATTAATCTTGTTTTGTGCTACCTGGCTGAATTCATGCATTAGTCCTAGTAGTTTTTGTGTGGAGACTTCCAGATTCTCTATATAGAGTATCTGCATATAGATATATATTTGCATATAGTGACAGTTTTACCACAAGAGGATTTTTTTTTATCTTCTAATTTTCTTCCAGTACTTTTATAGTTTTATTCTTCACTTCAACACGTTGATTGAGCTGGACTTTATTTTACAATAAAGGATGATCTCAATCTCAGTATTTTCTATTTTCCCCCACAAAGAATGAATGAATCATCTCAATACCAATATCATATGTTTCTTGTTTTCACTGAATAATCTGCCATGTTATCACCAACTCATATTACAAATATATTTTAGTACCTGTATGTGTCAAGCATTATACTGAGAAAACAGTAAACACAAACTCTACTACCCTTTGTTTCATGAAGCCTAACTTTTTATTGGGGATTTGCTTTTATAAACAATGAATAAAATACTGTATTATGTAATTTATAATAATGACTAACATTCATTGAGCACTTACATTCTACCTGACATTATTTCAAGGGTTGTTTTTCTGTTTTCCATCATCAAACCTAGTCAGCATCCTGTTTTCAGATAGCCAGTAAACAATGATTAAGTTTAAATTTGTGAAGCATTGTTTTAAAAGGCAAGGGAAAGGGGAAAAAAAAGAAAACAAATGAGTGATAGATTTTACACTACTTGCAAAGCCTAAGGTATTATCTCTGGTCCTTTGTAGAACCAGAGTGTTTTAAACAATTTTACTTTTTTTTTTTACTCATTTAATCTTCACATTAAATCTTAAAGCAGTTAATACTATTAAATAATATTTAAATCTGCTATTATTGCAGTGAGAAAACAAAAGCAAAAAGAACTATCTCATAATTACTATAGACGAGAAAAACAGGGCTCTGAATTGCTTGCTTATGGGGGTGGAAAATGAGAAAGATTTCTTATAAGGAAAATTAAAAGTCAGACACACAAAAAAGAGAAAGAATGCCACGTAGATAGAAGAAGCATGTTTAAAGAACTTGCAGCAGTTGTAAGTTTAGTATATTTAAGGATTCTGATGGTGATTGGTGTGAGTGACATGTAACCAAGTCACCCAAGGAGACATAGAAAGTCTGTAGATATAGTAAAGGCCAGATCATGTAAGAATCTGTCAACCATCATAGAAAATTTAAATGTTACTAAATAAACATGTGAGAAGTTGTTGAAATGCAAGATAAAGAGATATAGGGTGATCTTATATATGTTAAGATGACTTTTATGGATGTATGAAGAATGGAAAAAAGGAACACCAGTTTGATAGTACTGTAGAAATCAGAGCAAAATATCATGATGAGCTGAGCTAAATGGGTAGCACTAAACGAGAGCAAAGGGGTCTAGAAATGAAAGGGTCTGTTAACGGAGTTATGTTTGGGATATGAAAGAAAGGGAACAATGTTAGGTTGCCAGCCTGAGTAGTTAACTGGATGAATGTGAGAGACGTTGCAGATATAGGTGAGACACAAAAGGAAGAGTTCTCTGAGGAGACAATTAACTTTTTTTTTTTTTAACAGGTAAAGGTTGAGATTACCTGTGAATCTAAGACAGAGGAGTAGAATCCTGGGCCTTATAGCTAAGAAGCACAAGCAGGCAGTATTTGGACAGAGCCAGGAAAGAAGGTAAGAAGCTGATACAAGAACAGAAAGAAAACCAGAATAAGTAGGATCCAAGAGAGGATCACGTTTCAAGGTGGGCAGAAAAAACTTTTTGTTTTGGGGCTAGACAGAAGGGCATTGGGCCAGCGCACCTTCTATTTCTAACCTGAAGACAAGACCAGCTGTTTAAGGCCAGCTACCTGTGTATCTTATTCTATCAAGTCCTCTATTAACATGAAGGGAGATAGCGGGATGACCAAGTCCTGAAAGGGGTCTCAGAGACCATTTGCAGTGTGTAGAGATAATCTATGCAACTTTCTAAATTGAGAAACAAAGATAAATTTAAAAGCAAAATAAAGAAAAACCTAAATTTTATTAAAAAGTTTCCCCCTATTACCAGGTTTCTATGAAGGAATTTGGAACATGACTTCCTACTGTCTTTCTCTTCTTTTCTAATGTTAGCTTCAATATACCTGACTTTTCTGAGAGCTTCTTGAATATATAAGCAGCTGGGTGCCAGTAAGTCCACTGGCTCAGTTAAGGTCTTAGTAGGGAAATCTGGTATAATAATTTCTCTGATGTGAGCAGAAGAACCCCAAACTAAGTTTTGGATTAATGTCAAATTCTGCGAAGAGCTTGGACTTCAGAGAACTCTGAATTCCTGAGAAGTCACTAGCTTCCTATGATGTGCTGGTTCTTCCTGGCTCCCAAGAGACCAGGGAGAAGCCAAGTAGACCAAATGGTTATCCTGGCCTCTAAAGCTTGGAGACAACTGGTAATATTTCCCTGTGCATCCCAGAAGTAACTAAAGACTTTGACATCCTTAACATTCAACCTCTCTTTTTCTCACACAGGTGTGCACATGCACACATGCACACACACACACACACACACACACCGAGTATAGAAATTTGCTCAATTCTAATAGCCAGTGCTGCTGAAGAGATGTCTAACGTCACTCTCATACTTATTTCTGTGCAGTTTCTCTTTTTCTTCTCATATCTTAAAGAATTTTTCTCTGTGTATCTATGATGCTGTTATTACATTAAATGAAGTTTATATTAGATTTTCCATTTGAAAACATGTGTTATAGCCCAGGCAAACATGTTAGATATTAACGTTAGATGAAGATCTTAACATCTGTTAGATCTTAAATGAGCCTTACCCCTTATGGTCACTATTCTCTTAAACGTCATATTAGATAAAATTCACTGTTTCTGGATTTATTTGCCAGATGGCTTTACTTTTAAGCTCTTATTTGCTCTCTTTTTGTCTGTCTTCTATGTCATGAGCTATTGACTGTGCAACAAACCACCCTAAGCTCAGTGGCTTAAAACAACAGTTATTTCTGCTCCCAAGCCTCTGGGTCATCTGGACAGTGCTTCTGGTCTTAGCTAGGTTCACAGGCATTTCTGTGATCATCTGTGACTACTTCTGGTCATCTGTGACTACTCCTAAGACTTGAGGTGGAAAATGTGCATGGTAAGTCTTTAACAGTGTGTCATGTCAGACGTCAAGAAAGCTTTTCAAAACTGGGAGGATGTTTACAACCTAGAGGGCTGGGATGGGGATGGAGATGGGAGGGAGCGTCAAAAGGGAGGGGATATGTATATACCTATGGCTGATTCATATTGAGGTTTGTCAGAAAACAGCAAAATTCTGTAAAGCAATTATCCTTCCATAAAAATTAAACTCATTTAAAAAGATAAAAAAACTAGGAGGATGTTTAGAAGGACTTAGGAACCAAGTAGAAGAGGTTCCCAAAGGCCAAGATGAGATAGCGTGAACATTAGTAAAGGTAATAACTGCTGCTGCTGCTAAGTCACTTCAGTCGTGTCCGACTCTGTGCAACCCCATAGACGGCAGCCCACCAGGCTCCCCCGCCCCGTCCCTGGGATTCTCCAGGCAAGAGCACTGAAGTGGGTTGCCGTTTCCTTCTCCAATGCATGAAAGTGAAAAGTGAAGGTGAAGTCGTGTCCAACCCTCAGTGACTCGATGGACTGTAGCCTGCCAGGCTCCTCCATCCATGGGATTTTCCAGGCAAGAGCACTGGAGTGGGCTGCCATTGCCTTCTCCGAAGGTAATAACTATGATGCATCAAAACACACTTAATATGCTGAAATCCATGCGTGTATAATGACACCAAAAATACTCCACTCCTGAATGTAGGAAATAACTCTTTGAAATCTAGAAAATAAAGTAGAGAATGAAACATTTATCACATTTTTCCAACACAAATTACAGCTCCATGTAACAATATAGTAAAGTGGCCTTTCTCTTGAGGTTAGCATTCCAACAAATAAGTCAAGAAGAAATGATCAATTAAGATATCACCATTTTGCAACTCTTAATGATCACCAGTGCTTGCTAACTTTGCCACCGGGAAACAATCAGGCTTCACAATAGTCTTGTCAACAAATAAGCCTCTAAGTTATACCCTTTAAATAGAAAATACAGAGGAACAGTTTAAACTATACCATATGAACACAATCCCAAATCCAGACCATGAGAAAACTGACATGACACATGCCCCCGTTTCTTCAACAAATAAGTTAGAAGAGAAAAATGAAAATGAGAGGAAGGGCGAACTAAATTACGATATTTAGAGCTGCACACTTAGTGATAAAATTGTAAAGGAAAGCAAAGAAGTATTACCATAAAAGTTATCATGAAAATGAAAGTGAAGGTGCTCAGTCGTGTCTGACTCTTTGCGACCCCATGGACTGTAGCCTGCCAGGCTCCTCCGTCCATGGGATTTTCCAGGCAAGAATGCTGGAGTGGGGTGCCGTTTCCTTCTCCAGGAGATCTTCCCAACCCAGGGATTGAAACCAGGTCTCCTGCATTGTAGGAAGACGTTTTACCGTCTGAGCCACCAGGGAAATCAAAGTTACCGTGTGACCACTCTTAAAGGGAGAGAATTGTAGGGAGCATATAGAAGGCTTAGTAACAAGTGGCTACAAAAATCTATCCTGCATGGGTATGGGAGAATGTTAATGCACGTTCAGATTACAGTAATTAAGTAAGCTGCATATCTGTTAGGTGTTTTATTTTTATATATTTGTATTAAAGTTAACAATGAAAGAGTTTTTAGAAATGTATCCAATAAGTCTTCCACCTCTGATTTACAACGAAATAGCTTGTAGGAGAAAGATACCTTTTATCAAGAGTAACTAGAAAAGGCAATTAAAAAAAAAATGCTGCCTAAAAGTGTCACATGGGCTAGAGCAATCAGGATTTAAAAGGCTGACAGTCCCTGGAGAGAAGAAAATATAATTAAGTTCAGCCCAGTTTTTTGGACACTGCTTTTCCTTTGAGGTATTTGCTGATTAAGCTAGAAATCAAATAACATATAGTTAAGTAAAAAATCATAACTATTGAAATTGAAGTAATGAGCTTTAAAAACTGTTAAAACATTAGAAAAGAAATCACACTGAAGTTTTTAAAATGTATATTTTTAGCCGAATGAAGTATCAGAGTTTGCGGGATGCAGCTCACACAGTTTAAAGAAGTTCCATAGCCTTAAACACTTCTCTTAGAAATGAGGCAAGCCTACAGATTAATGCAGTTCAGAACTAAACCCTGATAATCTGTATAAATTAGACCTATCTACCACGGATCAATGCTTCCAAAGTGCTGATGGTATGGCAGAAGTCCTAACAGTCTTTTTGGGAAAACTCTGTTGAATGTTGATCTTTTCCAGAATACAAAGCAGAAGTGTAATGATACATTTGAACTTAATGTAGAACGTTATTGATTACACAGAATATTTAAGAAAAGAGTTGCTTTAGGAAACAAATGTACAGGAGACATTTCCCAATCCTTTCCTATACTTTGCAAATACAAGATCCATGCCAATTAGAATCTGAAATCTTTCATATGCATCTATCCTTATTCTAGACTGCATAATTCTCATGAATCCAAGAATAATGAGATAATAGCATTCATTTTACATGCAAAATTTTTAAAATATATTACCACAAGTAATCATTATTTTAAAAGTCCTTCTCTAGTGGAAGCTCATAAATCTTACTGCATTCATGAGCACTGCTTTTTCTTTGTAGGAGTATTCGGTACTGAAGCCAGAAGTAATTGTATAGATAATCATAAAGGATGACATTATTTCTTTTCTTAAATATGTATTTAGTCTGAACTAAGCAGTCTGGAATGAACATTTTCTTTTCCTAAATGAGATCTGTCATCAATTAAAACTAGTAATAAGAGTATTAATCTCACAATACTATTTGTCCTTATGCCATTATCAAGGCTACTTAATACTCTTTAGGAAAAATAATTCAATCTTTATTATTATTTAATGAGCTTTGAATGTTAGCTCTATTTTGAATGAGGAATTGGCATTGGGGTACAAAAGACTATGAGAGGAAGAATCACAATAGATAAAGAGGGGATTCTCAAAAGCCAACACCATAAAAAGTACCTTGATATTTGTAAACTTAAAAGATGCAGATTGAAAGGGTTTTAATCTAAGATCTCAAGAAGTAGACAAATAATCCACTGTAGACAAAAATTAGGCAGAAAGGTCAGCTGTCTCCTTCTGGCACTCTCATTGAACTTTTTCCGAGTACCCTGATTTCTGATTTCCACATTAACAGAAAGAGAATAAAATTTAATCTTACATAATTATAATAATGATAATTTAATTTGCCTGCCATCTGGATGTAAAATTTGGAATTATTGGGATGGGTTTAATTAAAACCAAAAGTACTGTTTAACATGACTCACGGCAACACTGGCTTATAAAACAAAATCCAGCTACTAGATTTGTACAAGAAGTGTATTTAAAGAAATAAAAAGTGGAAAATAAACTGCTGTGCAAATATGTAACAGGAAAAAATAGATGAGTCTTATTAATATCAGATAAAATGTTATTCAAAACTAAGAGTACAAATGAAAGCATAGACAATATCTTTAAAATGTAATCTTTCCAAAAATAATGTATAGATTTAACATAATTCTAATTAAAAACTGAATGCTGTAACTTCTATTTCTGTTATTAACAATATTCTAAAATTAACACAGAAAACTGAATGAGTAAAAATTACCAAAATCATCTGAGGAAAAAAAGAGAAAGAATCATAAAGGATGACTTGTCATATAATATCATTGAAATATATTATAAAGTTACCATAATAAAAATATAAATACAGTATTGGCAAATAGGTCATAACATAAAACTACAGTCCAGAGATAGATTTGCTAGATATGGAAAACATAGTATATGATAGAAGTGCCATCTTAATTTAGAAAGAAGCAGATCTTTTCTCTAATAAATAACACTAACATAATCAGCTATTCATTTAAAACAAATAAAAACTTATACCCTATGTTTTATACCATAGACAAATAATTCCTAGAAAGACTGAAATCTAAATTTAAAAAATAAAAATGTTAAAATAAGTGTAAGAGAGTATTTGTAAAACTTTGAAAGGAAAGAATCCTTTACCAAGATACTGAATCCTGGAAGGAAGACTGATGATTTTGACCCTTGAAATACTTCTAATTATCATGCTGTAAACAAAGTTTAGAGAAAAATATAGAAAGATAATTCTTGCAAAATATATGATTTATTTTCTAAAGTACCTGCAAGATATGAAAATAATAGTAGTGTGATTAAAAAAATAGATAAGAGAAAATGCAAATCACCAAAAACTCAAAAACCGGCTCAGCCTTATTAGTTGTAAATAAAATGCATATAAAATAATGGAGATACTGCTTTATAATATTTTCTTGTGGAAAAAAAGTGTTTTGAATGCTAGCATCCAATATTGCTGAATTTATGCAGAAATATTCACAAATAATAAGAAATGAATTAAGACTTATTCAAAATTGAAGACCAAAGAAATGTGTCTAAATTTAGAACATGATTCTGAATTGAATCTTTCTGATACAAAGGACATTAATGTGGCATGTGGTAAAGTTTAATCAGGATTAAATAGTAGTATGAATGAGCATTAGCTTCTTGATGCTAATAGTTGTATTCTGGTTATGTCACAGAATGACCTTATTTGTAGGAAATACAGTTAAAATATATGGGGATATAGGGACATCATTTCAGCCACTTAATCTAAGTTCTTTGCTCTCTACATCAACTGGTCTCTAAATCTCAAATTGTTTCACAAATACACAATACTCTTTAACACAGAAGACAAGTAGAAATCTATTTTACAAAAATGTAAAAGCAGAACTGCTATTTTCTAAGGAAATTTCAAATTAAACATTGATCCATTTCAAGGCTTACATTCTTGATTTTGATGTCATTGAAATTCAGACAATAAGAAAAAGGAAAACTTTACTTTACAAGCAGTGGCATAACGTGCTTATTGAGGTATTATGTTTATCAGGGCACACGAACACAGGACATTTTACATTCAGATTATATCAAAAAGGAATGGGTAAAGGCCAGACTCAGTCCTACAGGAAGATAAAATAATTTACAGAAAAAATCTTAGCAATTTAAATTTAAAGATCTACTAACTGTAAATTAATGAGCACATTCTATCACCTCACGTTTGCCTTTCTCTACCAAACATCATTTTGGAGTTTTCATGCACTTGAGCATATTTGTACATTTGAATGAGAGCACAACTGCACTCACCTCACATGCTAGTAAAGTAATGCTCAAAATTCTCCAAGCCAGGCTTCAGCAATNCAGTTTCTTCAAGTGGATAATATTTTAAAATTTAAGGTAAAAGATGTAAAGGTTTCTACTTGAAAAGTTCTGGAAACAAAGGGATGATGGCCATGCAACATGGTGAGTGCACTCAATGCTGCCACGCTGCACACTTCAGATGGTTAAGAGAGCACGTTACGCTACGTGTATTTTACAAAACATTTGAAAATACATAAAGTTATGTATTATAAATACAGCTGACCAACAATGAATTTGAACTGGATGAGTCCACTTACATGTGGATTTTTTCCATAAATATGTATGACAGGACTTCATGATCGCTGGTCTCTTGAACTCAGGGAAGCAGAGCCATGTAGAGAAGGACAACAATAAAGTTATAAAGGTTTTTAGCTGCAAGGAGGGTTGGGGCCCCAAGTCCCTGCACTGTTCAAGGGCCAACTGTATCTGAAAGTTAGGACTTAGAGTAGAAAACCCTTCATGCAGGGCGGTACAGAAGTAACGACATTACTCAGTGACTCCTACTTCCACTGCGGCTAGCATTCCAGGATGTAAATAGCTACTAATTACTAACCATCTGGACATGGAACAACAGACTGGTTCCAAACAGGAGAAGGANCACTCATCTCACATGCTAGTCAAGTAATGCTCAAAATTCTCCAAGCCAGGCTTCAGCAATACATGAACCGGGAACATCCAGATGTTCAAGCTGGTTTTAGAAAAGGCAGAGGAATCAGAGATCAAATTGTCAACATTTGCTGGATCATGGAAAAAGCAAGAGAGTTCCGGAAAAACATCTATTTCTTCTTTATTGACTATGCCAAAACCTTTGACTGTGTGGATCACCACAAACTGTGGAAAATTCTGAAAGAGATTGGAATACCAGACCACCTGACCTGCCTCTTTAAAAACCTGTGTGCAGGTCAGGAAGCAACAGTTAGAACTGGACATAGAGCAACAGACTGGATCCAAATAGGAAAAGGAGAATGTCAAGGCTGTATATTGTCATCCTGCTTATTTAACTTATATGCAGAATACATCGTGAGAAACACTGGGCTGGAAGAAGCACAAGCTGGAATCAAGATTGCCGGGAGAAATATCAATAACCTCAGATATGCAGATGACATCACCTTTATGGCAGAAAGTGAAGAGGAACTAAAGAGCCTCTTGATGAAAGTGAAAGAGGAGAGTGAAAAAGTTGGCTTAAAGCTCAACATTTGGAAAACGAAGATCATGGCATCTGGTCCCATCACTTCATGGGAAATAGATGGGGAAATGGTGGAAACGGTGTCAGACTTTATTTTTTGGGGCTCCAAAATCATTGCAGATGGTGATTGCAGCCATGAAATGAAAAGATGCTTACTCTTTGGAAGGAAAGTTATGACCAACGTAGATAGCATATTCAAAAGCAGAGACATTACTTTGCCAATAAACGTCCGTCTAGTCAAGGCTATGGTGTTTCCAGTGGTCATGTATGGATGTGAAAGTTGGACTGTGAAGAAAGCTGAGCACTGAAGAATTGATGCTTTTGAACTATGGTGTTGGAGAAGACTCTTGAGAGTCCCTTGGACTGCAAGGAGATCCAACCAGTCCATCCTAAAGGAGATCAGTCCTGGGTGTTCATTGGAAGGACTGGTGCTAAAGCTGAAACTTCAGTACTTTGGCCACCTCATGGGAAGAATTGAATCACTGGAAAAGACTCTGATGCTGGGAGGGATTGGGGGCAGGAGGAGAAGGAGACAACGACAGAGGATAAGATGGCTGGATGGTATCACTGACTCGATGGACATGAGTTTGTGTGAACTCTGGGAGCTGGTGATGGACAGGGAGGCCTGGCATGCTGCAGTTCATGGGGTTGTAAAGAGTCAGACATGACCGAGTGACTGAACTGAACAAAGTTAATAATACTTCATTAATACCCAGTTCATATTTGAATTTCTCTGTTTATCCTAAGAAATGGTTAGTTTGAGTCAGGATCCAAACAAGGACCACACATTACATTTTGTGACTGTGTTTCTTAAGGCTCTTTTACTCTATGAGCAGAATAGAATTTCTATTTTATTTCAGTTTCCCTTCCTCCTTTTCTTCCCATGTGTAATAGGCTGAGTATTTGTGTCCATACCCTCCTTGAATTCATATGTTGAAATCCTAACCCTCCAATGTGAAGGTATTAGAAGGAAGGGCCTTTGGGAGGTGACTAGGTCATGAGGGTGGAGCCCCCATGAGTGGGATTAGTGCTTTTATTTAGCGCTCCATCACCCCTTCCGTCATGTGAGGGTACAGCAAGGGGACACAGCTGTCTGGAATCAAGGAGTAAGCCCTCACCAAGAACCCAGCTGTGCTGTCACCCTTATCTTGAGTGTGCAGGCCCCAGAAATGTAGGAAACAAATTTCTGTTGTTTATAAAGCCATCCAATCTATTATATATTCTGTTATGGTAGCCTGAACCTGGCTATGACACTATGCTGTTAGAGAAATTGGGTTATTTGTTCCTTAAAATGCTCCACTTTCTGCATTTGGCTGATTACCTTCTTCTGGTACCAATTAACTTGTTCCTTTCTTTTATTTCCCATACACTGGTATTTAGACCTAGACTAGAGAATTGATTTGTTTCAGGTTTATTTCTTGTGGCAAAATACTTTGCAGGTGGTTATATGTGCATTTAATTGCATCAGTCAGAAAGCACATTGTGTCTGTCCCCATTTTAGGGATGAAATTGATTGTTTTAGTAGGTGTGTTTGGCCTACTCCTTGTTAAACTTTCACCTAATAGGTTTAGAGTTCATTGATGATCTTTTCTAAATCCATTATTTAATTTGGAGTTGTGAAATGGTGATTTTATCATCCTATCATTCCTTTTGCATTGATTAGTGGAATTCTCCATGATGAAGAACTTTCCTTCTCAACTTTTAGTGACCTTGAAATACTGTTTGACCAGGAAATGCAGAATCAATGCTTAACTCTTTACCTTTATTAATTATAGCTTAATCAGTTGTTGCTCTAGAAATCGCCAGTGATAATCAATGACTTTTTTTCTTGAGTACCATCATGAAGTTGTAGAACTTTATATTCTTGATGTGTTTGAATCAACCATACTCTTTTTTTAATGCTCAGTTAATTTGACAGTCTTTGGTCAGTAGAATCCCCTGAAAATTGGCTCCTGAGTCCTTTTGACATATCCTCAGTAGGCTTTAATAGTATCCTTGCTTACTGGTATGACAAGATGCCCCAGTATCATCTTAAACATTTTCTACCTTAGATCTGGAAACAGCCATTTCTCCAGGGAGCCATGGATCCTTTTAATGAGAAATGCAATCAGCATAAGTAATTTTGTTTTTTAAACAGACTTTATTTTTTTAGAGAATTTTGCAGTTAACAGAAAAATTGAGCCCAAACTACAGAGAGTTCCCACACATGTCCTCTCCCTCCTCCACAGTTTCCCCTTTTATTACCATCTTGCATTACTCCAGTTGATATTATAATTAATGAACCAATACTGATATATATTACTAACTAAAGTTCATAGTTTAAATTTGGGCTCACTCTTTGTGTTGTATAGTCTATGGATTTTGACAACTGCAACATTTCATGTGTTCATCAATATAGTATCATACAGAATGTTTTCACTGCCCTAAAAATGCCCTGTTGCTTAGACTATTGTATCACTTTCTCTCTCTCCCTGAACTCCTGGCAGGCGTTGATCTTTTCACTGCCTCCATAGTTTAATTCATAAATACATATTTTTAAGTTCCATCAGATGAAGGAAGTGACAAAAAGACAAAAAATGAGGATAAAATGTTGCCTAGAGGAAGTGCTAAAGTTCCTGTGAAGGCAAAAAGAGATGGAATCTAGAAAGGATTAGCCCTGATACAAGAAGCTAAAGTCACCAAGAAGTTTAATAGAGAGGATAACTAAGCCTGGAGGGAAAGACTCCCCGAGCTGAATTTCTCTCTGGGGTGCAGATCTCAGACACTCTCAGAACCTGCATCCTGCATTTTTGTGCACTCGGGCTTGGGGGATCTAGCCCTTCTCTTTTCAACCATCAGAGTGGTTTTGCCTTTCCTCCTACCCTTAGACCCCCCTGCCCAACTCTTAGACAATCCAGCTCTAGTATGAATCTCTATCAGCTGCCAAACCTGAATGAGATGCTATATATAACATGCCTTATACACAGAAAGCACTCAATAATAATCAGAAGTTGTTGTTACTGAATTAAGGCCCCCAAACTTTCAGATCCTGAGGTCCTCCACCCTTTGATTTGTTCCCAGGTTTAATTAGCACCAGGGCTTGTATGATTTTAATGATGATCAATATTAGTGGTGAGGTCTCACCCAGTTCCCCTACTTTTATTTACCTCTATACAACTGCCCATATTTGAGGACACTTACTTAGGGTTCAGGAAAAATGACCACTGCCTTCCTCTTACTCTCCAGGTTTTGCAACAAACCCTTTAGGATCCCTCATGCCTTCTCCATGGCTAGAGTGTAGGTGAACCTTCTCTTTTACAGGTAAAGCTGACATAAAACTGGAATCTGTTCTCTTTTCTGTCTCTGAGATATAATATAGTTGCTTTGAGGAAGTGCAGGCCAATGGTGCAATTTTAGTCCCTCGAAAAAACAATGTCTGAACTCCCAGTGTTTAGAGTCTGCCCAATGGAGAAGACATGGAACCATCAGACAGAATGAGTCTAGAAAGGGTGGGCTGAGCGGCTATTATATATCACAGGGCGCATGATCAGAAGTAGGTCAAGATGAAACTTACTGCTCTTCAGAGTTCCAGGTCTGCACCTACCAGAGCTTTATTGTTGTTGCTGGTGGTTAGTTGCTAAGTCATGTCCGAATCTTTGTGACCCCATGGCCTCTGGCCCACCAAGCTCCTCTGTCCATGGGATTCTCCAGGCAAGAATACAGGAGTGAGTTGCCATTCCCTCCTCCAGGGGATATTCCTGGACCAGGGATCAAACCCGTGTCTCTGCACTGGCAGGTGAATTCTTCACTGCTGAGCCACCTGGGAAGCCCCACCAGGGCTTTAGCAGCTGCCAAAACAGGAAATAAAGAATAGTAGTCCTGCCTGTTCCCCTACCTGGGTGCTTTAGACTTTCAGAGGCAAGGTTTAACTTATCCAAGTCCCTGCAGACAGTGATGAGATGCTACCACAGAGTGATGCCTCTGGGGTTCTTGCTGGGGGTGGCGGGGGCGAGGCTTTGTGTCTATAGGGTCACTATTTGACAGCTACTTAACAGGCTGCCGCCATCAGCTGGAAGTGGTAGCTTTCTCCCTCAGCTCCTATGACAACTGGAATTAAGGATGACACAGTTGCTGTGAACTCTTTCAGGAGGTGTCTCTAGGACAAACGGCTCATGTACTGATGGCTAGGTCTGGCCAGTGAAAGCTGGCTAGGAAAATCATTTTGAAAGGAAGCATCTGAGTAGAAGCATATTGAACTCTAGGTCAGGTTAGGATGAGAGATGCCAAAAATGTTAGTGAGATGGAGATCTCAAGTTAATCCCGGGGTATCAGTCTACAAGCCTAGGTTAGGACTCCATCACAGGCCTCAGAATGATGGGCTTCTAGTCTTAGGTCTATCTGTATAGCTCTCTAGACTAGAGAGTTTGTGTTGCCCCAAACTAGAGAAGGCAATGGCACCCCACTCCAATACTCTTGCCTGGAAAATCCCATGGATGGAGGAGCCTGGTAGGCTGCAGTCCATGGGATCACTAAGGGTTGGACACGACTGAGCGACTTCACTTTCACTTTTCACTTTCATCCATTGGAGAAGGAAATGGCAACCCACTCCAGTGTTCTTGCCTGGAGAATCCCAGAGATGGCAGAGCCTGGTGGGCTGCCGTCTACGGGGTCGCACAGAGTCGGACATGACTGAAGCGACTTAGCAGCAGCAGCAGCAAACTAGAGAGGGGTTAGAGCTGAAGGTCAAGGCACCAGGCTACCAGGATTTAGAAATCTGCAAGGGAGGAAGCAAGGGAGGCTTGAATCTCATCTCTTTGGGCGTACCTTCAGGAAACATTTAAGTGGCCCAACTGGAATCCTGAAATCTAGGCCCTCTTTTGTTACCACTTCCTCCCTTTTCTGGACAACTAGTTATTTTGCAATTCACAGTGGGCTGATTGGTTGGAAATGTTTACTTGAGTGAGCCAAGATTTAAATTTGCTTCCTGGAAAGTATCTTGGAAGGGTCAGAAGCCTGCAATGGGTAGTTGGTTGCTAAAGGGAATTAGATGGAGAGAGGATTCTTCTCTATTAATCTCCACTTAGATAGTGATTAGACTTGTGAAGACAGTTGAGAACTTAATTGTTCAATGTCATCAGGAAGTCAATTACTTTAATCTTTCTTCAATAGTTAGCTATTAATTAACTAGGAATAAAGAGGAGAATAATTGGAGATGGATTTGCTCAGACTAGGTTGTACCTTATAGAGTCAGTATTCTTGGCTGTTAATGTGATCTTAGATTAAAGGAAGTAGGCACAAAGGGATGCAACCAGCTAGACGTGATGCTTGGCTAACAGCAGTATGATGGACTAGATGGACTCAGAGTGTCCTGCTCCTTTTCCCAACTTTTTCAGCAATCTTTTCCCCAAGACGCTACATATCAGTCCCAACCCTGAGACTATGCTGCTATAGACTGAACCCCAAGTTTCACACATAATGATTAACAGTTCAGGTTTGGAGTTGGAGCTGATCTAGAATCCCATCATGGCCACTCATCATCTGTGACCTTGACTGAGTTACTTAATCTCTTTCAATTTCCCCAGCTGTAAAATGGCAATAATAATAATACTTGCCACATGATTATTCAGAGAATTATATGAAATTAATGCACTTAAAGCACTTAGTGTAATGCCTGGCAAAAAAGGGTACTCTACAATAAGTATTCATTTCCTTTTATGCTTTTCCAGACCATAAATCTTCTGTGGTGGAAAATCCCAAGAACTCTGATATTTCACATGTACCTCTTCCTTTAAAGCTGCTGCCAGTGAAGGCTTGATAAACCCTTGGGTCCTGCTCAGGGCTGTGGCCTGGCAGCCCCTCTGTCTTTGACAAGCCCATCTCTACCCTTTCCAATGCAGTGTAATTGTTTTGAGTGTGGGCTCTAGAGTGTAGACAGATCTGGGCTGGAAGCCACAGGTCAACTACTCCCTGGCTGTACAACTTTGGACAAATCATTTAACCCTTCTGTGCCATGCTTTCCTTGTCTATAAAACAGTGATAACAGTGTTGTTACCTCATTGGATTGCTGGGAGGATTCAATGAGCTGATGCATGTAAAGTGCTCAGAACAATGTCTGACACGTGTTAAGTGCTCAAGAAGTTTTAGCTATATTATTATCTATATTGTTCTCTCCATACTGGCTACCATTCACTCAGGGACCTGAGAGGTATCAAGAGTTCATCTGACAAAATCACATTAGTGAACACTTAATGGGTTAAGGCTCCCAACTAAGGACACCATTACCTAGTGGCAACTTATGGGTTCTAACCTGTGCTCAGTGGCTAAGTCGTGTCTGACTCTACCATCCCATGGACTGTAGCCCACCAGGCTCCTCTGTCCATGGAATTCTCCAGGCTAGAATACTGGAGTGGGTAGCCATTTCTTTCTCCAGGGGATCTTTCTGACACAGGGACTGAACCCAGGTCTCCTGCATTGCAGGCAGATTCTTTACCATCTAAGCCACCAGGGAAGTTCAGGGTTCTAACTTGTGCCATTTTAAAACATGGCAACCAATTTTTGACACTTTTCCCATAGAGAAGTGATATCTAGTCCCCTCCCCTTGAATCTGGGTTCTCTGACTGCTTGACCAATAGAATAGGCAGAAGGGGCACTGTGCCAGTTTCTGGGCCTATGCCTCAAGAAACTGGCAGCTTCTACTTCCTGTCACTGGGGGTGTTCATTCTTGGAACTGGGCCAGATGCTGTGACAAAAGCCAGCCCACCCGCGGAAAGGCACTTGTGGAGAGGAAATGAAGTTCCTGGCCCTCAGTCCTGGCTGAGCTCTCAGTTGCCAGCCAGCGTGAACTTGCCAGTCAATGTGAGGAGCCATCTGGGATGTAGGTCCTCTAACTCCACGTTGAGCCACCCCAATTGACGTCACATGAAGCAAAGATAAGCCCACTTTGCCAAACCTTGCCTATTGTTGTGACCAGCATTAATGTTGCTGTTTTAAGCCACAAAGTTTGAGATGACAGCAACAGATAATATGGCTTCATAGCTGGCACTAGAAACTAGAAACTGCCTGCCAATGCAGGAGATGCAAGAGACGTGGGTTAGATCCCTGGGTCAGGAAGTTCCCCTGGAGGAGAAAATAGCCACCCACTCCAGTATTCTTGCCTGGAAAATCGTGTAGATAGAGGAACCTGGTGGGCTATGGTCCATAGGGTCACAAAGAGTCAGACACTACTGAGCACACACACATACACGACAGATAATCAGAATATAAATTGTGGACAGTTGGCAAATAGATGGAGAAAATCTTCTGGGGAGAATAGCTTCATGTATTGCCAGCTACATCATGCCAGTGGTAAGTGGTCCTATTCACGTGTAGGGCTTGCCTTTGACTGAATTAGGGAATGGAATTGTCCTGGGATGTGGTTGTTATTCTAATGCTTCAGTCTTAAAAAATAAACCAGAAACATAAAATGGTTTTGACCAAAATATGGACAGTATTACACTAAATGTCAATCCCTTCCATATCCCATATCTCAGAAATGATATCATGTACCAACCAGTTGTTCAGGTAAAACACATATGGGTCATCCATGAATCCTTCCTCCTTCCTTTCCCTGACCTCTTGTAAAGAGTTCATTAGAAAGTACTGTTGACTCTACCTTCAAAATGTACCCTAAATCTGTCCTTTCTTTCTCCATCCCCACAGTCACTTTGTTGCTTTTGTTCAGTCTCTCAGTTGTGTCCGACTCTTTGTGACACCATGGACTGTAGCATGCCAGGCTTCCCTGTCCATCACCAACTCCCAGAATTTGCTCAAACTCATGTCCATCTGATTGGTGATGCCATCCGACCATCTCATCCTCTATCATCCCCTTCTCCTCCTGCACTCAATCCTTTCCAGCATCAGGGTCTTTTCCAGTGAGTCGGCTCTTTGCATCAGGTGGCCAAAGTATTGGAGCTTCAGCTTCAGCATCAGTCCTTCCAATGAATATTCAGGGTTGATTTCCTTTAGAATCGACTGGTTTGATCTCCTTACTGTCCAAGGGACTCTCAAGAATCTTCTGCAGTACCACAGTTCAAAAGCATCAATTCTTCTGGTGGTCAGCTTTCTTTATGGTCCAACTCTCACATCTGTACAAGACTAATGGAAAAACCATAGCTTTGACTATATGGACTTTGTCAAGAAAATGATGTCTTTGCTTTTTAATATGCTGTCTAGGTTTGTCATAGCTTTTCTTCCATGGAACAAGCATCTTTTAATTTCGTGGCTGCAGTCATCATCCACAGTGATTTTGGCCTCTTTTCTCCATCCCCACGGTCACTACTCTAGTCCAAACTATCCTTTTGTCTTACTTGGGCTAACCTGTCTTGGACATAAACTCATGTGCCTTCTTGGGCTCATCTCTGAGACACTGCCCACTTTTCAAATCATTCTGCCATCATTCCATTTTAGGGTGATCCTTCCTGAGTTTTTGGACCTACAGGTTGTGTAAGTTGAAGCCCTGCACCTGAAAGACCCTCATGTCCTGTCCTACCCATTTACCTGTGAGTGCCAACTTATCACTCCACTTCCACACCTGGGTAAAATGCCATACCAAGGGAATGGGATCTGGCTTTGTGAGAAGCTGCCAAGGGACCAGAGGATGCAACTGGAAGTGATGGGAAGTTAGTACCCTGGGGTATGAGATTTGACTAGTGGAAATGAGGAGGTGTGAGGGAACTAGGCAGATATTTCTCCTACTTTCTCCACTCTGAAATGTGTATGTGTGTTTTCCTTTCAACCTTTGTGAGCAAATACACTGGGCAAGTAACCTGCAGTTTTGTGACTTAATGGCCAGTGAGGTAATGCATTGCATCACATTGATACAGCTTTCCTTGGTTCACTTGTCTTTTTCCGTCATCCTCTTGCCCTAGGCTTATACAACTCCCATATGGTCAGTACTTGCTTTTCTGAATCAGGCTATGTTTTATAAGACCCTGGCTAAGACACTTGGTTTTAAAAATGATTCTAGAAAAACAGACGATCAGGATGGGGGTTTGGAGTTGTATTGTTCGCTTGTCAAAAGCAGTAGATATCATTTCATTTTTTTAGATTCTGCATATAAGCAATATCATATTGGTCTTTCCCCAACTTACTTCATTTATTATGACAATCTCCAGGTCTACCCATGTTGGCAAATGGCATTATTTCACTCTTTTTAATAGCTGAGTAATATTCCATTGTGTATATGTACTGCATCTTCTTTATCCATTCATCTGTTGATAGACATTTAGGTTGCTTCCATGTCTTTGCTATTGTAAATAGCACAGCAATGAACATTGGGGTGCATGTATCCTTTTGAACCATGTTTTTCTCCAGATATATACCAGGAGTTGTATTGCCAGGTCACATGGTAGCTGGGTCACATGGTAGCGTTGTTTTTATTTTTTTTAAGGAACCTCCATAGTGTTTTCCATAGTGGCTGCACCAATTTACACTCCCACCAGCAATGTAGGAGGTTTCCCTTTTTTCCATACCCTCTCCAGCATTTGTTATTCATAGACTTTTAAATGATGGCCATTCTGACCACTGTGAGGTGGTGCCTTATTGAAATTGTGATTTGCATTTCTCTAATAATTAGCAATGTGAGCATCTTTTCATGTGCCTCTTGACCATCTGTATATCTTCTTTGGAGAACTGTCTATTTAGGTCTTCTGCCCATTTTTTGATTGGGTTGTTTATTTTTTTGATATAGTCACCTGAGCTGTAAACATGGTACAAATGAACTTACTTACAAAACAGAAACAGACTCACAGATTTAGAGAATGAAATTAACAGTTTTCAGGGGATACGGGAAGGGGCACAGATTGGGAGGTTTGGGATGGACATGTATACACTGCTATACTTAAAATAGATAACCAGCAAGGACCTACTGTACAGCAGAGGGAACACTGCTCAATATTCTGTAATAACGTAAATGAAAAAAAGAATTAGGAAATGAACAGATTCATCTATAGGTATAACTGAATCTCTTTGCTGTACATCTGAAACTAACACAACGTGGTTAATCAATTATGCTCCAGTATAAAATAAAGATCAATAAAATAAAGCAAAGGATAAATTATCAAAAATATAAACAAAGGACAAAAAAAAAGCAGTAGGGATACTGGCTGGTGTTAAGTGTATGAAGAGAATCCCTGCCATGAAATGGCATTGCAATCACTTGAGCTTTCACCTGTGCAATGTGGTATGTTATTGGTATGATACAGAGGTACAAGGCAAGATATGGGGGGGTCAAGTGGCTGTGGCACTTAATTGATAAATGGCCAATGCTATTTATAAGGAACGGTTGCTCTTGACTGCAGGAGGAACTCTGCCTCCATGGCAGATTTAAAGGAGATCCTTATCTCCTGTAGCTGCAGGACAGACTACTAAAAATCAGGCTCAGGATCTGATAAGGGTGGCAGAGATGCAAAAAGGACTAAATGTACAACCTTGTCAGGCCATTTTTTCAAGATCAGATAGGGAACAAGTAGAACATAGAGATCTAGGATGGTTATTTTGATAGATGAATCCAAGTATTACGAACTCTCCAATTTCTCTGAACTTTTCTCACTGGCAGAAGCAGCCCTCTTTCAAAATCATGCCAGAGGAGGATAATTTTCCTTTTCATGGAGACTGTGTAATAATTTCACCTGAAACAGCTGCCTTGTGAGATGACCTTTTCTTCTCAAGATGCACTCCACCATCCTTATTACCTCCAGTAGATAACCAGACCACATCTCAAACAGCTTCGATAGAAAAGTACACACACAGCTCCAGAAATTTTTTTATGCTCATCAATGGGGAGAATTGAAAGCAGTTCACAGTCTCAAAACCATCATCTGCACTCAAGAAGTCAGATACACTCCAAAATACATACTGCATGATTCCATTTAAATGACTTCCAAGAACAGACACACAAACCTATGGAGAAAGAAAAATGAAAAGTGGTTAACTTTGGGTGGGCATCAGGATTAACTGGAAAGGGCAGGAGGGAACTTTCTGGGGTGATGGAAATGCTACATATTTAATTTTGAATGGTGGTTACGGGAGTATATATAGCTGTCAGGGGCTCTGAAGGACAGTGGAGAAGGAAATCTTCCCAGTAAGTCAACTTCCTTTCACTGAAACGGATCTAGCATCTGCTGGAGTGAGGTGCTCAGTCTGCCAACAGCCCTCACACAGTACCATTCTTCAGGGAGACCAGCCAGTTGCCTGGTGTCAGGTCAATTATTTGGATCCCTTCTCTCCTGAAGTAGGCAGTGATTCTCCCTCAGCTGAATGGTTTTCTACTTTAGATATAGACTTGCCTTCTCTGCCATCTTGCCCACACTGGCACCACCATCTGCTGGCTTACAGAATGTCTGATAGAACAGTAGAACTGACTGCTGAAGGCCCAGCTAAGGTTCCAGAAAGAGGGTTGGGTGCTGTATATCATGTGCTTTCATGCATGTGTTCTGAGTTGCTCAGTCGTGTTGGACTCTCTGTGACCCCATGGACTGTAGCCCACCAGGCTCCTCTGTCCATGGCATTTTCCAGGCAAGCATACTGGAGTGGGTTGTCATGCCCTCTTCCAGGGGATCTTCCCGACCCAGGGATCAAACCCAAATCTCTTGCATCTCCTACATTGGCAGACAAGTTCTTTAGCACTAGCGCCACTTGGGATATGCTAGAATGTAATATATGCCTTGATCCTCTGACTGATCCAGAGTACAATATCTCTTCTAGTTAGAACACACATATCCAGGAATCTGAGTCAGGATGATTGGAAAATCCTACAAATACTACAGGAGGTGGGAGTCTCCTTCTCACTTTGCTTGGATAACAGTATTGATAGCGTTGTTCATGCTGATGGCAGCCATAGCTGGTGCCAGAGACAACCAAGGGCTCATACAAAGAATGCCATGGTCAGAAGCAGCTGGAGAAACTAAATGACAGATAAGGAGAGTGGAAGAATCAGGTCAACAGAAAGAATTTGGGGGTTTTGGCTTCGGTGAAACAAGTTAGATTTCTTGGCTCATAGAGACCCAACTTTAAATCCCTATTCTACAGCTTAAATTTGCATGACCTTGAGCAAATAGAGTTATCTTCTGAACCTCACTTCCATCTGTAAAAGAGATAATAATAGTTTCTACTGGCAGAATTATTGTAAGCATTAATTCATGCTTGTAGTAGGATTTGTAAAGTGCCTAGAATGGTGCCTGGCAAAGATCAAATGTTTAATAAAATTACATGTGCAAAGAACACACTTCTCATTTTAAGACAGACATGGTATGACTCTAAAAGCAATAAGGGGAAGTGTTCCAGAAGCTCCTTGAAGGAGCTTCCTTGATGGTACCCTCAGAAATGTGCCAATGCCTGTGCCAAAGATAGATTTGCCTTGACACCAGTGAAATTTGAGCTCCAGGGTCCTGTGTTTCTACCAGCCCCTTCTGAAGCTCTGAGAGTGACCCTGGGAATGTGCTCATATAATCATGTGGNGAGGAGAAAGGGACGACCGAGGATGAGATGGCTGGTTGGCATCACTGACTTGATGGGTGTGAGTCTGAGTGAACTCCAGGAGTTGGTGATGGACAGGGAAGCCTGGCGTGCTGCGATTCATGGGGTCGCAAAGAGTCGGACACGACTGAGCAACTGAGCTGAACTGAACTCATTTTCTCTTATGATTTTACTGGACTTCCTGATTCTGCCCTGATCACTATTTATATTTAGTGGTTACATGTCCATCTAAAACATAGACTGGATCTTGAAGCACGGCAACTCAAAAGCCTTTGATAGCACCAATCCCCTACTGAATAAAATTGGAATGACTCAGCCCAGAACTCACTTCTGCCTAACTTTCCGGTTTCGTCTCCCATCCGTGAGTGTCCCTTCTCCTTGTTTAGTTTGCCTATGGTCTTCTTATCTCAGTCCACCTGCAATTCCTAAACATGCCCTCCATCATCTGGACTCTGTCTATGCTTGAATGTTTCCCAGTTACCGCCTCACCCCCTATAACTCTATAACCACCTGCTAGAGTTTTAAATGGGCTTCCCAGGTGGCACTAGTGGTAAAGAATCCACCAGCCAATGCAGGAGACATAAGAGACATGGGTTCGTTCCCTGAGTCAGGAAGACCCCCTGGAGGAGGGTATGGCAACCCACTCCAATATTCTTGCCTGGAGAATCCCAAGGATAGATGAGCCTGGTGGGGCACAGTCCATAGAAGTCCATAGAAGTCCATAGTCACAGAGAGTCAGACATGACCGAAGTAACTAAGCAGAGTTTTAAATATTCCCTCAATCTCATTTCAGTTTGTTTCTCCTTTGAAAATCACCCCAGATTTCTCTAGCTAAAATCAATTTTTCCTCTGTATCCTTCACTAATATTAATTTATTCCTCTATTGTAGCATTCAGCATAGTATCATTTTAAATTACAAATGTAAATATGTTAACTTATATTCTCTTGGGTTGTAAGTGTCACATAATAGTCACCTTTTGTTTCTTCTATAAAACTTGCATTGTGTAAGTTCATTGAGCATTAACATATTGCTACACTGGTTAATTAATTGTTGATATGACTTAGGGATTTGGACACAGAAAGTTTAGTGTATGAGTTATACATACAGTATCAAGAGTCAGAAAAGTAAGACTCACTTTGCCACAAGCTAGCCTTAGACAATTTATTTAACCTATCTTGGCCTCAGTTTTCTTGTTAATAAAATGAAAATCTAACTCAAATATTTGTGAGGATCAAATGGTATAAAGCTGTGTAAAATATTTAGCCTAGCACCTGACCTAGTAAACAACTGATAAATATTAGCTGTCACTACGATGATGATCATTTTTATATTTTGCATGATTGCTATTTAAAATTTGTGCCCCCCTCTCCCCCGCCACACACAATTAATGAGATTTTTCCAGTTATCTTTATTGAGTGACTTTACTGTCTCTGTAATGGAGTTATTGATGCAAAGGACAGTTCACCAAGCCTCAACTATAAACTGAATAAACACAAGCCTCACACATACAGGCACAGCTATTCTTTAAATATATGTAAGTGCAAGTGAAGAAGACCATGTGCTAATAGGCTTTCCACTGGGAGAGCCTATTCTCTACTCATGAATCGGTCCTTTTCCTCCAGTTTATCTAAGATCATATTGCAGTTTTTCCAAAGAAAGAGTTTTAGGTAGCAAAGTGGCAGAAGGAGCTAAAAATTAAAAAAAGAGAAAACATTTGAAAATGAAACCTTTACAACATAAAGAAGTTTAAATACATTAACCAGTCAGTCAGCTATTAAGCCCTAATGGATTTGCCTCACAGGGCCTTCTGAAACAAAATTCATAATATATTTCCTTACTTGTAACCAACTGAAACACTAGCCTTAGAGCTCCATCATTTCAATCCAGAACCATCTGGGATATATTGGGCATGTTTCCACCTTGAAAGCAGTCTACAAGCTATAAAGAATTTGAAAGAGGCTCCCACCAACAGTCAACCCAAATCAGAATATGGAGAAGATTAATATTATCAGTAATATTAATTAATATTAATATTATCAGTAACAGCCCCCCCCCCCCCCCCCCCCCCCCACAACAAACAAACACAAAGAAAAAGAAAAAAAAAAGTAAAAC